>NW_004624767.1:21211845-21225396 GCF_000247695.1 Heterocephalus glaber | reverse complement strand
AAAAAAGAATACATTTCTTTGTAATAAATTTAATAAAAGATGGCAAGTTTTATTTACTCATAACTATAAATCATTGCTGAAAATTTAAAATATTTAAACAAATAGGCATACTATTTTCTTTCTTTTTTTTGCATACTATTTTCTTAAGTCAGAAATGTCAAAAAAAAAATTTTGTCAAGATGGCAATGCTTGCCAAATTATGTAGAGATTCAGTGAATTTCTTATCAAGATCCCAGCTGCCTTTATTTTTATTCAGAAATTGTCAAGTGACCCTAAAATTCATCTGTAAATGCTAAGGACCTAGAATACCCAGCACAGTCCTGAAGAACAATGAAGGACTTACACTTCCAGATTTCAAAGTTGCTACAAAGCTACAGGAGTCAGACAGCATAGAGCTGACATAAGTTAACCATAAGTTATGAGTTAGGCACAAAGGTCAACACCAAAGAATTAATTTTCATGTACTCTTTTCTTTTTCCTATTCCATGGAGCTGGTATTCAAGGTAACCACTCTACCTCTTAGCCATGCTCATAGCCTGCTATTGTCAATTAATGTTCAAAGAGGTGTCTAAGCAACTCAAGGCAGAGGAGTCTTTCTAACAAGTGGCACTGGGCCAATTGGCTCTCCACCTGCTAAAGAAGACATTTGGACCCTTACCTCACACCATACACAGAAATCAACTCAAAATTTGTCATGGACCTAAATGTAACAGCTAAAATTATAAAACTATTAGAAGAAAATCCAAGAGTAAATAATCACGATCTTGTGTTAGACAATGGTTTCTTTTGTTTTCTCACTATGTAGTTCAGGCTGTCCTTGAACTCACTATGTAGTCAAGGCTGGCCTCAAACTTCCTGCAGTCCTCCTGCCTTAGCCTTCAGGGCATTGGGATTACAGATGTGTGCCACCACACCCAGCTTCCATTTAGTTATTCTTCATATCTTCTTTCTTTGCTAAAATTTAATTTTTTTGTTTCAAGAGAGCTTTTCATTGCTTGTTGAAGTATTTTTAATACTTGCCTTAAAATACTTGTCTCCTTAAATATGTGTCAGATAATTCCATCATCTAGGTCATCTAGGGTATTGGTTTTTTAATTGTCTTATCTTATTCAGTTTGAGATTTCCGTAATTCTTGTTATGACAAGCGATTTTCACTTGTATCCTGGACATTTTGGATATGGTAGTATCCATGTTAGTAACCATTCTCTGACATTGCTTCACTGGACAAAAGAGGATGCTGCTGCCCACTGAGGGATGTCCAGGTTCCCCACTGGGCCTCTGATGACTTGCATTGCCTCTAAGGACATAAAGCGCTGTTGCTCCTCTCTTAGTCTCTAGTAGCCTGTGATGGAGGGGCTTGGTGCCACCAGGCAGGGATGAAGTCCTGGCTTCCGGCTTGGTCTTCCCTGAGGCCATGGCAGCAGTGCAGAGGGGACCTCGGCTGTGAGGGATCATTTGAGCTGTCACGTGCAGATCTCCCACTCCTGTCCGGAAGTGAGGGGATTTTTTTTGTGGTGTTTGCCTGTAATAGACAGTGATTGTATTAAAGTTTTCTATCTTCTCAGGATGTCCCTTTTTTGATCCTTTAACTAGAGATTAAAAAAATTGTCTGTGCTGTTGGATTTTCCTGGTTGTTGGCTCTTCTAGTACCCAGTTTCATATATGTGAGGCAAAACCAAAACTCACCACCATATTGTTCTTCACGTCTTGAGATTCTTAGTCTGCCTTCTTTTCTCCATCTTTCAGTCTTTTATGTTTGTTTCAAGTGTAACACCCAGGGTTGTTGCTGTATTTAGCAGGAGGAATCAGAACTGCATCTACTCCATCTAGTCCTGGAAATGGAAACCAATTTGTCAAATCTTTAAAACGCTCAACATAGATTTACCATATGACTCAGCAATTTCATTTCTAGGTATCTATCCAAGAAATATTAAAGCATATCTCTACATAAATACTTGTATAAGAACATTCACAGCAGTATCAGTCACAATAGCTGTAGAGACAATCCAAATACATATCAGTTAATGAATTGGTAAACAAAATGTTATTTCACTTGGCATGTTTTTTTTTTTCCCAGTACCAGGGATCGAACTCAGGACCTTGCACTTGTGAGGCAGGTGCGTTGCTACCAAGCTAAAGCCCTGACCCACTTGGCATGTGTTTTAGGTTCATTTCTGTTTCAGCATTTAGGGATCTGTTGGTTCCTCCTGTAGAGAACCTGTACCAGGCAAAGGGTCTTGCAAGCCTTCAGCAGCCTGGGTATATTTCACTCTAGCTTTGGATTGTTAAGGGTTGGATTTGTAGCTTGGAGAGCTTGCCAGGTGTCCCGCTGGGCTTGCTGGGCATCTGGAGCAGCACTGAGGCAGCACAATGGAGCCTGTGTGCAGAGTCCCTTCTCCAGGCTCCACAGTCACCACCTGTTATCTGGGTCTCCGCCACACCTGCAGCGGCACCATAGAGGGGAATTGTTGCGGGGCACAGTGAGCGTCCCACTGCAGGATGCTTAGGCTTGGGAGGACACACAGGCTGAGGAGCAGGTGCAGGCTGGAAGCTTCACCGTCGAGGTGAAGATGATTCCCGGTTTCAGGAGCCCAGTTCCTCAGTCTTGGGTCAAACAGAGTCACATTTGCTGCCAGTTACAAACTGGACGCGAGTGTGTGCTGTGCATGGGGGTAGCTCCTTCCCACACCCAGTGGAGCTGCCGCCTCTTCAGCTGTGGGTTTTGTATGGGTGGAATCTGTTACTCTGGGTGATGTCCTTTCGGATATGTAAACCCAGACCCCCGAATTTCTCCTCCCTTCTGGGCCACCTCTCGCTTGTATCCTTGGCTGCTACTGTCACTTGGGTGAAGTGATGGCGATGCGGAAACCTGCAACATTGTTTTGTCAAGACAGGTATGTGGCTGATAGAAGGTTCATGGGTACACTCCCACTGGAAGCCCAGGAGCTCGCTGCTTGGCAGTGAATTGGCACAACTCCAAGGCAGACTTCTGACCCCAGAAATGCCAGAAATCCTGCCTCTCACCTTGAGTGAATGAAGTGGGCAATGGGGAAACCATCAGACCTTCTCTGACTCCTCGGGCCAGGATGAGCGTGGGCACAGCCAAATTTCTTCACCAAAGCAAATTCACACAATTAGTGTGTTTGAATCCAGGGAGTATTTTTATTTTGGGGGTACCGGGGATCAAACTCGGGTCCTTGAGCCTGCACAGCAGGTGACAAAACCACTGGGTTAAATCCCCTGCAATTTCTTTTTGGAAAAAAAAAAAAAAGGAAATATTCACTGCACATTTTGATCACAGCTCATGTGGTAATACACTGGGTGGAGCTCCAAGGTAGGACAGGACTTTTGCAAAAGGCCAGGCAAATGGGAGGAGGCCTGAGGCCAGGGGGGCCACTCTGGGAAGACGCTACCATCACAGTTTGGGAGCCACTCCCTCTATCGACCTGCATTTAGTGAGGGGTAAAGGTGTCTTTTAGAGGTGAAGGGCACACAAGAGAAACATTCAGCAGGTTTTGTGGGTGACTCCAGCTGCAGATGTTTCTAGCACCTCTTGGTTTCCTTATCTAACACTTGATGGCAGTGAGCAGGGCAGGGGGTACCGAGCAGGACTGAGTGGCCGGGAAGTCTGGGAGGGAGAGCTGTGCAAAGGGAAACAGGCTCTTTCCTGCCCACAAGAGCACATTTCTGTGGATGGCGGTGGAGCAGGAGCTGGGTGTGAGAATGTGCTGTGGGAACAGCTAGGAGGAGCCTGGGCAGAGCTGGAAGCAGGGCTGAGCAGGGCCACAGGAAGCACCCAGGAGTGGCAGAGACCAAAGGGTGGTGCTCTCCTCAGCCTCAGTAACGGCACGGAGCATGTTCTTACCTAGCCACCTCCTCTCCCAAGCAGTCCTGTGGACCTCCAGGTCATCATTAAAGCCAGGATGCCTTGGCCATGGCCTCTCCAAGAATAAACTAGATGGGGCTGGGGATGTAGCTCAGTGGTGCCGCACCTGTCTGGAAAGCACAAGGTCCTGAGGTTGATCCCTGGTATGGAAAAAAAAAAAAGAACAAACTAGACAAGAAAATAAAATTGTTAGGATCACCACAGAGGGACAGGGGATAAACAAATGCCTGAGCCCTTAGCCTATTGCTTATTAAAAACATGACTTTTGTTTTCTTCTCAAAAGGCAGCCAGGGATTTAAAACTGCTTTTGGTAAAAAATCAGAACAAAATAAAACATCAAAAAGCACAGTGACTGTTCCCTTGGCCCTACAGATGCCTAATGGGTAACTAGAAACAGGTCAAAGCTTGCTGCCATCTCTGCCTTCGTTTTATATTTGTCTTTTCTTTTGAGACAGGGTCTCACTATGTATTTCAGGCTGGCCTCTTCTTCACTGTTAGCCCAGGCTGGGCCGGAGCTCACGGTGATTGTCCTGCCTCAGCCTTCTGACTGCTGGGATCACAATTGTGCTCTCGGTTCAGTTCCCGCCTGAGCTCTGCATTCAGTCAGGTCTGTGTGAAACTCAGACCCTATGGTTTGTGAGCCCTAAACCTGCCTAGACTATTTCATCCCCTTCACATCTGAAGACAGCAGCATGGGAGGTTTCAGAGGCCTTCACCCCCATCTCCTGTGCCACCTGGGCTCCGGCAGAGCCTGGCAAGGCTGACACTGCTGCACCTACGCAGGAGCCACACTGAGGAGAGCAGTCTGCTCCTGAAGCCATAGGGATCTCTCCGGAGCTGCAGAACTGGAACAGAGATCGAGATCTGCCAGAGCAGCCCACAAGCCGGCCTCAGTGTTCCCTCCAGTGCTGCCTTCTAGTTGAAGTTCATCCCCATATTTTCTTTCTTCCCAATTAAAGCTTCTGCCTGTGAGTTTGTGCTGTTGCCCCGGTTTACATTTCTGCTATTGGTGAAGCCGGGATCTCATTGTAGCCCAGTCCACGAGTTTGCTGCAGGCAGAGACTAGGGAAAGAAGGGAGTGTCCCAGGGTCCTAGATTTCAGGCAGCCTCATGCTGGGGAGCCAGGCCAGCTGTCCCTGGCCTTCAGGGTGACGCGGTCCCAAGAGCTCAGAGCTGTGAACCTTGAAAGTTCTTCATTTCTGTCTTCTTGTATTTATTCCTTTTCACATTTTTTAAATGAAAAGTTCTTTTAAAATACTTACCTCTACTGTACAGCATAGTATCTATAGATAATAACACTGCATTGTGTACTTAAAAAGGGCCCACAGTGTAGATCTCATAGTGAAGGCTACACACACACACACACACACACACACACCCAAAGGAGTGAGAAGCATTCATCTAAAACTCCTGAGGGGCCCAGGGTTCTCTGAAGAAAAGGGTTCAGTGCTGGCAAGAAAAGGCACAGGTGCTGGGACAAATTTTGCAACTACCAGCAGCAAGGCTGGACAGCGGTTAGAAAACAGCCTTTGGGCCAGGGCGTTGTTACAGTGAGAATTTAGGGAAGGGCAGCGAGGATTGTTCACATGGAAGCTGCACTGGCTATCAGGAGATGGCAGGGTAGTGTGAAGTGGGGCGTCTCGGGATGAGAGGACAGGACAGGAGAAGTGCTCATGGCTCTGCAGCAGTTGGGGCGATAGCAAAGTTCATACCGAAGCAGGAAGGGTGGAGCCTCAGGCTAAACCTACAGCGATTTTAAGTCAAGGTTTCAACACACATTCAGGAGTGCGTGTTGAAAGGCTGTGGAATAGTCTTTTGTTGGTTTTGGCCTTAGCTTTTCTTTCTTTCTCTCTTTCCTTCTTCCTTCCTTCCCTCCTTCCCTCCTTCCTTCCTTCTTCCTTCCTTCCTTATTTCCTTCCTTCTCTCTCTCTTTCTTTCTATTTGTTTTTTTGAGACAATCTCACTATGCAGTCCAGGCTGGGCTTGAACTTGTGGTGATCCTCCTGCTTCAGCCTCCCAAGTGCTGGGATTATAGCTTGGCACCACCGCACCTGGTTGGCTTTACTTTTAACTGATTAATTTCCCTATTTCCTCTTTCCTCTACCTCCAGCCTTCATAATAAGCTTAGGCTGTCTCAGGACTTTTATTATAGGAAAGTTTTGGAGGCGGTGACATGTGCGACACAGACTGTGGTGACAGTTTCATGGCTGTGTACTGATCTCCTAGGTGACCAAGTTGTGTGCAGTAAATACGGGGCGTCTCTGTAGCCGGCCAATCATGCCTCAACAAAGTGGTTTAGACTAACTACTGACTCACTAGCACCCAAAGCCCTCTATTTGGACCCGGCGGCCGTTCCTCCCGTGGTCTTGGGGGGCTGCCCTGGGCGAGGTCCCTAGGTAAGCATGTGTGGGTCCCTTGGCTCCTACCCTGCTCCCGCGGCTCTGCCCCTCTCCCTGGAGGCTCAGCCAGGGAGGGGCAGGGGTGGAACGGAGGTGGGCAGGGCTAGGGGGCGGGGGCAGGAAGGCTGGGCTGCGGCTTGTGGCCGGCAGACACCCGGGCTCTGCTCTGGGGACAGAGCCCAGCCTTCCTCCGGTCCTGGCCCGCGCTGCCGCTCTCCCGCGCTCACTGGTGTGCACCGGACCAGCTCACTGACGCTCACTGGGTTGGCGCTGGTGTTTTCACCGGGGCGGGGGCAGGGCGAAGTCCGAGGTGGACAGGAGCAAGGATGGGGTTCTCCTATTAGCTTCCCCGGAGTGACTTGGTCTTCGGCCCCCTTTCTTGGTGTTGGTTAGTGTCTATTTCTTCTACGGCTGTCCGCTCCCCACCATTCCTTTTCTGCTTTGTTATCCGAGACACCGGCCCTCACGCATGGGTCACACTGGCGCCCCCCGATGGTGGCTTCTCGCTTGTTTGTCTAATGGGAGGCACTGTGGGGAGATTTGTGGTGGAAGTGTCACGGGGGGCGGTCCCCGGAGAGGGGGTGGGGACCTCACGTTGCCCAGAAGCATTTGTGTGTTTGATTTGCAGTGCTAAGGACTGCACCCAGGTCCTTTGCACTGTGATACATCTCAAGTGGTGTGGTTGGTTTTTTCTTCCTTTGAGTCAGGGTATTGCTAATTCACTCATTTGCCCAGGCTGCCCTCAAACTTGCGATGCTCCTGTCCCGGTCCCCCCAAATGCTGGGATTACAGGTGTGTGCCACCATGCAGCTCCAGATAGGTTCTTGACTCGTTGCAGGAAAGCAATGTCAGCATAATTGAGAGATAGAGGGAGATTTATTGGGGACAGCTGGGAAGTAAGAGACCAGCGTTAGGATTTCACTTCTGGGAGCTGAAGGGGATATACGCTGTCTGAGAAGATCAGACCGGCAGGTTACAGAAGGACAAAGCCCGCTTTTACTGATCAGCTGAGCCGGGCTAGGTCTGGGTCATCATGACCTCAGCTCCGTTTTGCAATCGGCCCCCGGGAGAAGTTCTGTTTCAGACGGTCTCCGTGAGGCGCCTGCTTCTGCTCGGCGCAATCTCAGTTTTGTGGAAGCTCTGCTTGAAGTCAAGGGGACTATGGATCATAGGGAATGACTGGAGGCTCAGGGCGCTCCTGGGTAGCTGGATGTCCCTGTCATCTCCTAGCTTCGCATCCTCAGTCTCAGAGGGGCTGAGATAGGTTAGGTAAATTTAGGGCTAACCAACTTCAGACTGCCAGTAGTCGCCAGCCTCTCCCTAGGTAACTAACAGCCTCTCTGTGTGCTGAACAGGAAGGAATCTGACTCAGAGTTCCAAGGTGACAAAAGAAAAGGTGAAACATGAGGGTAAGGCTTCGTTTCATTTTTAGTTATCTATTGGGCGTCTGCAGATGAAGTCATTGTGTCTTAGCAAAAGGAGTTTATAAGTCTCTTACTGCCTCAGAAGAAAACACAGATCTTGCTTCTGGTGAGTAACATAGCAAGGGCCAAGGGCTTTGTTCGTCCCCTGTCCCTGTTTGGTCTCTGACTGTCAGAAGGAGAGGAAATGCATGGTCTCCCACACTCCCTCCCTGGCAGTGCTCAGCTTCCTCTTTCACTACAGCTCTGTCTGTGGCTCGTCCTCTCCTCGTGCTGCATGCCTGTTTTGTGTGTGTGTGTGGCTGCACAACGGCCTTAGCAAAAGCAGAATTTTTCCATAAGTGGGGAGCACTGTGTCTTCTCTCAGGACCATGTCTTTTTCAGCAGAATTTTTTTTTTTTTTTTTGGACAGGGTTTTTCCATGTAGCCCTGGCTGGCCTCAAACTCGTGGCAATCCTCCTGCCTCAGCCTCCTGGGTGCTGAGATCACAGGCGTGCACCACCGTGTCCAGCTCTTTCCACCAGAAACTGCAAGGCAGAAACCTCAGTCAGCATCATTTTCCTCTCCTCCCTTCCGGGGATTCAGCCTTTGAGCTTCCATCCCCACCTTCTCAGAGTCAGAGCCTGCTGGGGAGGGAGAGGGCCTCTCCCAGAGGGCAGGTGCTCAGCAGCCACTTTCAGTTTTGTTCTCAGGGAGTTCAGTTCCCCAGGGGCAGAGCCTCGAGGGCAAAGGCACTGCTCCAGCTCCTCCACCTGGGCCCTCCCTTACATGTATCTTCTTTGGAGGATCTGGGAATCTGCATTTCTGGTCCATGTTGCAGTGTGATTTTCTCCAACTCACCATGGGCCCTTGTTATGGTTTGTATCTAGATATCCCTCCAAAGCCTCATGTGCTCATAGCTGGGGCTTTGGGGAGGTGATTGGATCATGGGTCATGATGCTCACCACTGGATGAGTCCACTGTGAGTTTATAGCCAAATGTGATGTTGGGAGGTGAAGCCCGGTTGGAGGAGGTGGTCCCTGGAGGTGTGGCCTGGAAGGGTCTCCCTCCCTCCTCCTCCCTTGATTCCTTTCTCTGTTTCCTGTCAGTCATGCCTTGAGCTCTTGTCCTCTGCCAGGCCTCTCTGCCATGCCGTTCTGCCTTGGAGAGAGTCAACTATGGACTGCAAGTTCTGCAAACCGTGAGCCAAAATGAACCTTTCCTTCCTTAATTTGTGGGTGTCAAGTATTTTGTCAGCCAACTGGATCAAGAGGTTGCTCATGGCAAGTGACTTTTCTTTGTCCCACATGCACACAGCTGGCTGTCAATAAGTGCTTACTGAGCTAGTGTGCATAGGAATTAAATCCTATAACCTATTAGTAAGGCAAGTGGACAAAGATAGGAGGCAGAAATAGCTTTTGTACTGGGGACAACAGTAGAGCCAGTCTGGCTTGGGCCTTTTGCAAAGACAGGGATGCAGTTGTGTGTTGGGAGGGTGGTCCAAGAGGAGGGGAGATTTTCACCCTTACTATTCTCAGGGAGCAGCTGGATTGGGGTGCAGTGTGGGTAGAGTAATCTGAGAAGACACTGGTTTGGGCAGAGATGCTGACTGGGTCCCGCTGCCCTCTGTGGAGAGTGTTTTCTTGTGAAATGAATCAGAACGTGAGCTAACACTGCAGACAGTGAGTATTTCTGTGCATTCTATGTGGGACCTGTAAGAGGTTGGTACTTGGATGACCTGTATTTCACAGCTTGGACCAGTGGCCCAGAGCAGGAAGGAAGCTGCCCAGCCTATGAGAAGCAGGATTCTGCCTGGCAGTTCCACCCCAAGCTCTGTGCTGTGGCCACAGTGACTCCATCCAAGAAGGAGAGTGAGGCCTGAGCCTTCTCTTTCCCCTCTGACAGCCAGAGGGACATGATCTGACTGCTGGCCATTGTGCCCTCTTCTAGCCACCTGGAGTGGCCCCTGTGTCCTCCCACCTCCTCTGTGGTGGCCTTGGCAGCTGCCCTCCAGGCTGCATCCCTGTGGGGCCACCTCAGGTCTGACAACGATCGATTCCCAAACCCAGGCCTGCTGCTGCCTTTGAGGAGCGGCACCAGATGGCAGAGATCCAGGAGGGAGTGGCCCCCATGTTATCCTTGAAGTCTCAAGCACCAATGAGCCATATCAGTGCCATCATCCCTCCTGGACTCTTTCTGACAGCAGCAGCAGCGGGTGTGACTACAGCTAGGCCATTTCTGTGGAAATGCAGGGGCTGTCTATCAAGCAGCTGCTTCCCTCCAGTTCCCTTTGCTCTTGCCATGACACGGGCTGTGCTAGAGCCCTACAGCCGCTCTGCAGACGCTAGCCTTGACTGCAGCAGGTTTGAAAGATGGCCCTATCCCAGAGGACTCCACTCTGCAGCCACTGCCAATGGCTCTGCTCTGACCCTGTCCCCTGTTACTACTGTGACAGTCCTCTAAAGGTGTGCTGAATCCTGGAGTCTGCCCATGTGCAGGGCCCTCTCTTTTACATAGGGAGTCTCCCTCACATTCCCAGGCACCAGGAGGGGAGCTGTGCAGAGTACAGAGGAGGGAACCAAGAGCAGCACAGCAGTGAGAACCAAGACCAGGTAATACCCAAGGGGACCCTGGCACATCTGTGAAGAGCAGAAGCTGCTGAAAGAGTTCTACAAAGCCAAGCCAGGCATGGTGGTGCACGCCTATAATTCCAGCACTTGGGAGGCTGAGGCAGGAAGATTGCTGCTAATTTGAGGCCAGGCTGGGCTTCACAGTGATTTCAAGGCCAGCCTGAGCTATAGAATGAGATCCTGACTCAAAAACAAAACAAAACAAAACAAAAACGAATTCTAGAAAGCTGCCAAGGAGGTAATGTGTGACCCGGAGATGCAACACTAACAGCTATAACACTAGGCTTCGGTCACCACAGCTCATCGGCCTATTCCTTAACTTCATAAACTTGCAATCCCACACCGTGTGGCATTCAGGGTCTGACTTCTTTTGCTGCTCTTCAGGTTTCTGTGATTTCTTGTCTATATCTCCCATCTTTCTGGAAGTGCCCGCCCTGTCTACCACGTGCTGGCCGCAAGGGGGCAGCAGAGGCTGAGGAAACCAGGTTAGACCTTTCTGTGGCTCCAGAATTACTCAGGCCTTGCTTTCCCTTCCCAGACCTGCGGCTTTAGACCTTCGGGATTCCCGAACTGTAGAACGCGCCCTCCTTTCAGCAATATGTTTTGAACGTGCAGCTAATAAAAATGCCTGAGCATTTGTACAAACAAATAACATTTAAAAGAAACAGAATTAAAGGTTTTATAATAGAAGTTCTAATGTGTTCTCTGCCTCCCCTTAGTCTGCCAGATTCCTGGAGCTGCCCCAGTGCTAGTGCCCCAACCCAGTGGCCTTTTAGACCTCAGCTGTGCCTTGGGCAGGCTCGGCTCCGGGCAGGGCTTGTCCATAGGGCTCTGTGACACTGTGTATTGTTTCTGGTGCTATTGAGCTTCCATCCCCACCGTATTATATACTAAAGCATCAAAGGGATAAAGTAAAAATGTTCAGAGTGAGCCTGTCATGGTAGTGTCTGGCTGTAACCCCAGCACCCTGGGAGGCTGAGGCAGGAGGATTGCAAATTCAAGCCCAAGCTGGGCAGCTAAGAGAGATCTTGTCTCAAAAACAACAGAACAACAAAACAAACAAAAAACCTAGGATTTGGGATGTAGTTCAATTCGAAGGCCTTGGATTCATTTCCCATTACTGAAAAAAACAAAACCTTCAGAGTGAAATGGTACTCAGTGAACTGCGTGCCTGAGCACTTGTCAGTGGTGACTGGAGAGCAGGTGTCCCTGGCCTGCCCCGGGGAAGGAAGGGTCTCTGGGACAGGAGAGGAACACAGTGTTCGATGTCCTGGGTGCTGTTAGAACCTGGGCCTGCTAGGGCCCCTCCCTCTTCTGTCCCAGACCCTCTCTAATTCTTTCAGGGACAGAGACCACAGTCTGAGACCTCTAAGCCTTTTTCTGAAACCCAGCTCTGAAGCCCCTTCCCCTGGGACGTGCCTGTCTCACCCTTGGGTGTGGATGGATCTGACTGGCTGGGATGGGATGGGAGGGCTGGTGAACTCTTCCCAGGCCACTTGCTGAGGTCACTGGCTCGCAGTACCTCACCAGCTCTCTAGGACTTGGCCTCTGGAAAAGAAGAACACCTTGCAGCATGAAGGTGGCCAACATGCAAGGAGAACACCGTGGCAAAAACTCAGTGTGGTCTGTCCTTTTCGTATCACCCAGTCCTCAGGCCGACGTCAGATGTAGGCTATCCTATGGAAAGCCTGCTGGAGATCTTGGGAGAAGTTCCCGTGCAGGCCTTTGGGAACTTTTCTGTGGGTGCGTCTAGGGATTTTGTAATTAACAGCCACCCTACTTCCCCAGCCTGATTCGCTGTGCTCTAATCTCCTGTCTCATTTCCCTCTGACAGACACATGTCCTTGAAGTTCTTTACGGGGTGCTGAGGGCATGGAGAGCTCTGTCTTCTATAGCTTCTTCCACCTGGAAGGGGCTGTAGACCTTACCTACTGGGGACTATGTGCTCTCTGAGCAGCTTGGGGTATTGTGGCTCATTGGCTGGATGAAGGAAAAAACCTGTCAGAAGACAATGAGGAAAGAGTTAGTGACTATTCAGTTCTCTGATGGGAGAAAGAAAATAACTTTACTATTATGCCCAAATATGAGGAGCAGATCAGATTTCCACGCCTCTTGTGGACAAAGTATGGCGAAGAGGTCAGGTTAGATCAATTGTTGGCAGCCTGAGAGCCATAGCCTTAGCATAATTACCCAGATAATGGATCTAATAAAAAATTAGGGCCTCAGTACAGGCATCCATTTAAGCTGTGGTGAATTAGGGTCATTAGTGACTCTACTTATCTGCACCCAGAGCAACACTGGAGTCTTACTTTCTAAAGAAGAGCCTCAGGTCCTCTGAAGTTCTCAGGAAGAGTTGTCTTCTTAGTCCTGTGAAAATTCTAGTGATCATGTAGAATTGTTATAGCTTGTCATTGATCCCTTGAGGAAGGAACAGAATCGTTCCTCAGGAAATGGGAATAAGGCTAGGGTCTTGAGGGGTTGTAGGGGTGCCTCTCTTGACATGTCTCTTTGGGATTTCTTGCAATGAATGACAGCAATCTGCTTGGGAAGATGGACCACCTGTAAGAGTTATGGAATTTCCTGCTTGTGCTTTATAAATGATTGCTTATTAGTTAGTAAGCTCAATCTTTCCAGATTGCTGCATGAGATGTAGCACCAGAAAGACATATTTGGAATGTTTGCCTGTCTGTCTGTCTGTCTATCTGTCTATCTATCTATCTATATCTTCTTGTCTTTTTTAAAATAAGAATGCCCCACCCCTTTGGTACTGGAGATTGAATTTAGGACCTTGCACTTACAAGGCAGGTGTGGTGCCACTGAGCTAAATCCTCAGCCCTATCAATGTCCTTTTTGAATAGTCTTTGGGGGAACTTGGCCGTAATGACCTGTTGTGAACTAAAAACTGTGTAATGTGCTATTTGATGTCCCTTTAAAAAAAATTTATATATTAATTGGTACATTTTAGGTATACAATTTGTTTACATTTATCATTAGGTGTTTGTACCTGAACATGATGTTATCTTAGTTCTTATTTTTTTCCCCATTACCTATGCGCCCTTCACCCCCACCACCCTTCCCTATTTACATAGATTTTGTTTCCGTTTTGTTTTTTCTTTCTCATAATTTTTCCTTTCCTTTCTTCCCTTTCCCCTTCCCCTCCTGCCACCCCTACACCTTTGGACCTTTTCCTATTTCAAATTATCAATTATTCGTTTTAATCATTTTCATCCTTATTT
>NW_004624767.1:21165620-21200082 GCF_000247695.1 Heterocephalus glaber | reverse complement strand
AGTTCTTTTTTTGTTGTGGGGCTTATGGCTTTGTAAATTTATTTACTGTTATTTAAATGGGATCGTACATCATTTTAAATTGGAAACATTTGTGAGAATATAGGGTTTGGGAGCATTATTAAATCATCAGATTTTAATATGCATAACCAATAGTCTTGGTTACAATTCAGCACAACACTTGGAAAGCAAATTTACAAAATATGCAAAAATGCCTATTACCACATAGTGATGACAGCAGAATAGCCTTAACTGTTTATTAAAATTTTACCCAATATTCCCCACACACAAACTTAAATATGAAACAGTATGATCAATAGTTTTTCACTCCAGATTTCTTTGCTAATGTGAGAAAATATAAGCAGTTCAAGAGTAAGGCCAATGATACGCCATCTCTATAGCATATGTTATATATGATAAAATGTGTTAGATTCTTTTAGAAAGATATAGTGGAATCTTAGTGTTGTGCCCAGATCGCGAAGTCCCCAAAGACCACCAAGGAGCCGATTCCGATGTAAACACACGAGGGTCGTTTATTCAAGCTCGAGCAGGGGCACTCAACCGTCACCGACACAGCGGATCAGGATTGAGAGCCCTGAATTTCAAATCAGCAGGGTTTTTATTGTGGCTACAGCAAGGTTTGGGGATTTTCCATTTAGCAGTTACATGATTGGTTGATATTTAGCAAGCATGGGGTGTACATCGGGGGGATTGGGGGGTGGCTACATGTAGATTTTATGGGAAAAAGGAACAATCAGCACATTGACAGAATGTTCTATAGATAATGGGCCCGGGAGCGTCTGTTTTCTGGGCAGACAGAGGATTGAGTTAGGAGCTGTGTCTTTTTTTTTATCTGTTGTCCCACAGCAAGGACATTTTATCATTATTTTATGGGCACAAAGGAGACTAGGGGAATAGTTGACTTCAGTGAAGTGGAATTTATGACAAGGCCACTTTACTGTCTTATTCCAAGATGAAGTCAAACTTTAAAATGGAGTTAGTTAGGTCTCACATTAGTTCCACTAAATTTGCATACAATTTAAAACAAAATAGTAATAGTGGGACAGTGGGACTGGAAATGCTTTATTCATAAAGAAAAATTCTGTATCATATTATGTTTAATAAATCTACATAATATATTTTATAAACTTCCAAGGGGAAAGATAAACTTCTGAAATAGCAATAAGAACAACCAGTTTAGAGGATACACACACACAAACACTGCAACAAAAACCGGAGTACTCACTCATTTTCATCTGCTGTCATCTATTTCATACCGTCACATCCACAGCAATGTGAAATATTATTTTCATAATTTGGTCTGCAGTTTCTGCTGAAGTGAGTGTTTCACTGAGTAGAGAAAGTAAGGAAAATGAATAAAAATATTCAGAAAATGCACCACCAGTAAAGTTTTCTATCTCTAGTTTTCTTTTACATGTTTCTAAAATGATAGTGAGGTGGGTTTTTGGGGGGTTTTTTTCTTTTCTGGTACCAGGACTCAAACTCAGGATTTGCCTGGCAGGTGCGGCACCACTGAGCTAAATCCCTGGGCCCGTGAGGTGGTTTTTTTTTAGTACAATATTAAATTCAACATGAAAATTTATCTTAAAACTATGAAAATTTAATCATTTTTGTCTTTTTTCAAACTTACATGCTTTTATTTTTAAGTTGTAACACTAAATAACTCAAGTAGGTTCTTATAAGCAAGATGTTTGTGTTAATATAAGAATTCTGGACTCCTTGTGATGAATCATCCTAGTAGTGCCATCAGGAGGGAACCTAACGGCTGTGGGTGGAGTTGAGTGGCACAGTGCTTTCTCAGCAGGCACAAGGCCCTGGGTTCAATCCCTAGCATTGTGTGTACATGCAAACAGAGAGTAATCTAAGGCATATTTCTTTTGCTCTGTGTATCTTCATCTCTAAACATTTCACATAAAAGCAAGTAAAGTATTTCTTCTATCTGAATAGTTTTTTTCCTACCAAACTCATAGTTTTTTCTATGGAATTTGCTGTAAATATATAGTAAGAAGTGTAAATATATAGTATTCCACTAGGTAACAAAAATTCTTGTGGGTTTTAGAAAATGGTCTCTTGTATTCATTCATGATTCATTAAGTGGAGGGAGACATACTTTAAAGTGCTGTCAGAGCAAAAGGTCAGAATAAAATGTTCAATCGTTCTTCATTTTTTCTGATGTATGGCATGAAGTTTTAGTAGCCATGTCATATCACAACAAACTTTCATTTGCATTTGTATTTGATTGCTTTGCATCTGTGAGCTGTTAAGATAAATTACTGCACAAAACTTTTTCATTTAGATTGGTTTGGAATACATACATCCCAGGTCATTTAATCAGGATATAATCCTGCATGGTCCATTCTCTACAAGGTGTGCTTGCTCTTTAAATAAATAGCATTTTGGGTTTGAACTTGAGTCTTTTTGTTGAGCAACATCCCCAGCATGCTTCCTCTCTTTTCTCTTTCCTTTTCGTTTTTCCTTTCCTTTCCTTTTCTTTCTAAGATAGGTCTCACAAAATTGCTAAATTGCTCAGGTTGGGCTGGAACTTCTGATCCTCCTGCCTCTGCCTTCTACAGTACTGGGATTTCAGGTGTGGACCACCACACCCAGTAGGAAATGCATATGTATCCTAGCTATGCCTTAATATTTTTGAGGAAAGGGGCCTATTTTTAAAAATGTATATTTTACTACTTATTAATTTTATAAAATGTTAAGTTTCAATGTGATATTTTCATACATGCCTATAACATAGTTAAAAGTAATTATTTTTCATGATTGGTGAAAATTTGCTTATTATTAGTTTAAGAAATTCCAGTCTAATGTCTACTTGGTTTCTATAACATATTAAAAAGTTATACCGATCTTCTTGAGCCACATAATTTCAGGTGTTCTTGTCATTGTCTGGTCAGCTAATGAGGCAACCAAAGAATCAAAGAGGGAACACATTTCCTGTCCCCACCCTGAGTTCTAGGCAGAAGAGACTTAGTGCCAGTATTCATGGACATCTTGGTCCCAGAGCATTTCTCCTTTCAATTTGTTTACTTTTTAAACTTTATGTTTTAATAGCATCCTGTAACGTGGCAGCCATCTAAAGAGGGGGACAGATTAATTGGACGTGTTATTCTTAACAAAAGAACAACCATGCCCAAAGAATCTGGTGCATTGTTGGGTCTAAAAGTAAGTACACTTTTAAAAAAGTCTCTTTTTTCTTTAGTACTGAGTGTTGAACCCAGGGTCTTGTAAATGAGAAACAAGCACTCTGCCTCTCAGCTTATATCTCCAGCCCTAAAGTATTCTTCTCTTATAGTACCTGCATCATTCAATAAAGTTTCAGACAGTGATTTTTACATATCTTCCTCTTTCCTCCAAAATAAAATTCCTGTAGTGAATGTAGCTTGTTATATATGTACTATTTTTATCTGAATATTTTAAATGTTTTATTGATATAGCATACAGATGTATTTGAAAAATCAAAAGTATAGGAAAACTAAAGCATGCTTCTCTGATATAAAATTTAAGGATGATGTTTACATTAAAGGCATTTTAATGGAATGTAGTAAAGTTAGATAATGTAGACCTCTATTACATTTTAAGCAACAACATAAAACATAGAGATTTTTTTTCTATTACAAAAATATTCATAGTAATACGAAAAGAATAGGTGCATTTAACCCACATGGTTTTGATCTGAGTTACTTAAAAATATTCAAAAACGTTGCTTTAGATCTGTTATTTACCAAGAGATTGTATTACAGTTCTGTGATAATATGGCCTTTTCAAAACCATTAGCCCTTAATCCAAATAAAAAAATGTTCAAACTGGCCATTTAACTTAGTTGTAGAGTACTTGCCTATCATGCACAATGTCCTGGGTTCAATCCCCAGCAAATTCCTCCTTTCAATTCATGTACTCAATAGTATCTTATTGATTAATACAATTAATTTCTCTTGCCATAAAATAATTCTGATCATTTCCATGACTGGTTATGTTCCTAATAACTGTGGATCAAGCTTAACCTTTGCTAATATCTCCTCTGCTTTTAATTACAAATATTTGAGCTCCTGCATTGGGAAAATTGACACTCCATGTTTAATACAGAAGTACCACTTTTTTAGTATTTGGAAATGTGTGTTGCTCTGTAACCCTAACCTGACATCATATATATCTCAATGTACCATAATTTCAGCACAGCACTTTTATAAAATCTATTTTGGTAATTACTCTCTTTTCATTTTTCTTAAAATCATTAACAAATTTTTTAAAATGTAAAGAAACAAAAACATTAAATGTACACTCTATTCTATTTGACAATGTATAAATTATATTGAGAGATAACAGCTTATCTACAAATAGAGTATAACAAGAGCCGGGGATTTAGCTCAGTGGTTCCAGTGCCTGCCTCACAAGCTCAAGGTCCCGAGTTCAATCCCCAGTACAAAAAAAAACATAGAGTATAACTGTTGTGCCCAGATTGCGAAGTCCCAAAGACCACCAGGAGGCCGTTTCCGATGTAAACACACGAGGGTCGTTTATTCAAGCTTAAGCAGGGACTCTCAATTGTCACCGACACAGCGGATCTAGATTGAGAGCCCCGAGTTCCAAATTAGCAGGGTTTTTATTGAGATTACAGCAAGCTTCAGTCATTAGCAGCCATATGATTGGTTAACATTTAGCAAGTATGAAGTGTAGAATTTTGATTGGCTAGGCTCATTGGGGGTTGAAGGGGATTACGTATAGGTTTTTACAAGAAAAATGGGGACAAAGGTTAGTGGTCTACTATCACGTACTGATGGTCAGCAGACATCTTGACTAATGGTCATGACCACCTTGTGTGGATAGTCAGCACGTTAATAGATTGTCCTATAGATAGTGGGCCCGGGACACTTGTTTCTAGGGCAAACAGATGGCTGAGTAATGAGCTTAGGAATCTTGAGTTACAGAGCATGTCTTTTGTCCCAGATTAAGCACATTTAATCATTAATTTGAAAGAACAAAGGAGACTGCTCCATTTTGGACAAAATGGAGTCATTCTGGTCTCACAATAACAAAAGGAAAATGTGATTTAAGAAGTGATCTCAGGTCCAGAGCTCTTCGGTTCTTCCAAATTTGTAGATCAGAGTGCTAAAAAAATAAGAGCATTTTGAAAAAACACAGCTAATCCTGGATAAACATCAGTATTCTGGGTAACATATGCCCCCAAAAGAATCCGCATGGAAGCAATAAGTGACCTGAACATCAGCATGAAACCAATGAAGAGCCAAACTGGACCACCTGTTCTTCCTAGACAGCCGCTTTCATAGCTGATACCTCTCACCTGCATGTTGGACACAGCATTTATCATGAAGAAAGCCAATGTGGAGAACATACCACAGGTGTGAAAATTATGGTTCAACTGTTCCAGCTTAGGATAGCCCACTGCTGTGTCAATCATTATCCACCAACCTGTAAAAAACAATATGCCTGCTACCATGGGAGCCACAGCATTTCTTCTCTCACTCCAGTCAATACATTCACATTCTGACCATCAGAAATTATCTAGGAAGCCTGCCACTCTTATTCCTTAAACATGGATTTTTCATTAAATACTGTATCCCGGTTTCCTCTGATGCCCATGCCAACCCCTGGCGTGGCAGGCAGGAGGAGGCTACACTATAACCTGGCTGGCATCCTCCAGCCCTACCTCAGGCCCCCGAGGACTGTTTATTCTTGTTTGTTTTATAAATGGCATGCAGTGCTAATGTACTATTTTATAAATAGCACATTATTTATATAGTATATCCATAAATATGCTTCTGTATATTTGCATAAATATAAATTTCACAAGTAGTGTATTAGTTAACATAGTATAAACTAGGCTGTGAACATTGTAGACAGAATAATGGCTTCCCAAAGATGTCCCACTTCCTGGATCCTGAGAACATAAGCTCTCACCTGGCAGGAAAATTTGCAGGTGTGATTACATTAAGGATCTTCAAAGGGGGAGCTTATCCTGGGAGATTAGTGAGCCCAGTGTAATCACAGGTTCTTAAAAGTAAATGAGGCAGAACAGAGGGGACAAAGACAGCGATCAGAAGCTTCTATTTAGCTGTTCTCTGTAAGGATGAAGGAGGGAGGTCAAAGTGAAGGTCAGGTCGCCTCCACAAGAAAAAGGATAGGAAATGGCTTCTGGCATCTCTAAAAGAAAGGAGACCAACTGATACTTTACGGCCAGCGAGACCCATTTTGGACTTCTGACTTGCAGAGCTGCAAGATATTAAATATATGTTGTTTTAAGCCACTAAGTTTATCAAGGCAGTAAGTAGAGCTCTGATACAATAATAAACAGCCCCCAAGTCTCAGTGGCTTTCAAGAACCAGAGTTGACTTCTTGCTCATATCCTCTGCTCTGTCTTCATTCCACCTCCCAGGCTAGAGAGGCTGCTCTTGCAGGAGGACATGGGGCTGGGGCAGATGGAAAGGAACAAGGGGAGAGCCACACCCTAGGCTCTTAATGCGCCTGCTCAGATTCACCACATTCACCCGAATTCCAGAAAGCAGCTGTTCTAGCAGGGGCAGGGGTGAGGGTGGGGGTGGGGTGGAGCCAGTGTCTGAGATGTGGTTGGAGAGATGAAGAGCAGATGTGCCGGGTACTTATTCACTCAATAAATACGAGGAATGTGCTTATGTTGCAGAATTCCAAGAGACAGGAGAGACCAATGGGAATTAGGGAGGCTTTCACGTTTAAGGTATATACCAGCTCAACAGATGCCTGTCCAAAGGAAGAGCACTGAACAAAGAAAAGTTTCTGCTTTTATACCTTTTGTCGAAGGGGCTGGTTTTTCTAGTGACGTAGCCAGTGAGTACTGGAACAGGACAAGGGCAGACAGTTTTGTAACTTTGCCTTGAAAGAAGACAGTGTCTTATGAATCATATGAGAAGAGTGTCATAAACTTTGTTTACAGGACATACTTGTCAATTTTATCTGTACCAGAACAAGGAGTTACAGATATGGGGGCAGGGGTGATGAAGTGGGAATTGCCCAAAGGCTGAGAAGGACTTGTTTTTCTTTAAGTCCTGCTTTACTTACATATTAGGGCTGGGGGCTTGAGGATGGACAAGGCTGACCTAGTGGGAAAGATCACACAAGATGTATGTGAACAATGAAGATGACTGAAAACTGGTACACACTACAGGTAGAGAGTTTGTACTTTATTCACAAATTTTTATATATTTTTCTTTTAGAGATGGGGATCTTGCTATATTGCTCAGGCTGGCCCAGAACTCTTAGGCTCAAATGATCCTCCTGCTTCAGTTTCCTGATTGACTGGGGCTACCTGCACCACTGTGCCTGGCTTAATAGTCCTTTCCCCCTCAGTACTAGTATCAAATCCAGGGGGCTCTACCACTAAGCTACACCCCAGCCCTTTTTATTTCTGAGACAAGGTCTCATTAAATTGTGCAAGCAGGACTTGAACTTGTGATCCTGTTGCCTTGATCGAAAAGGCTGGGACTACAGGTGTGTGCCACCTATTGTAGGGGCAGATTAGAGGAACATGAACAAAGCACAGATGACTAACATTGTAAAATCATCACATGCTCATCTGTGGCTGACAACTGTAATGCTTCTCTGTGGCTGATGATTGTAAGAGATCATCACATGTTTATCGTGTACCATGTGCTTGAATAAAATGTACCCTACTGTATCCTTTATGAAAGTGTTACATTTACTGTATGCTAACCTTGTCCCCTTCCCAGAAAGAAAGGCTAAAACCCTGATTGGCTTACCCCACACCAATCAACAAAACAGTTTGCCTCTGTAAGTATGGGCACATCTCATCCTCACCCGGCATCCCGAGTGGGATACCCCTATCTTGCAGTACCATGCTGCTGTTAAAATAGCTTTTCTTCTGCTTCCTCTACATTCACCACACTTTATATAAACTTTTGCTTCACACTGTATTAGTCTTGACTACCCCATTTCTTGCTAAGAGCCCCACTTCATTTTTCACCAGAGTGGAGACAAGGACCTGAAGAGAGGTGGAGGGTCAATATGGGGGACTCCTAGCCCGCTTCCCAGAGACCCCCTCCTGGATGCAACGCTATTTTCATTTGGTTTTGTTTCTGGTTTTTTTCCCCTCCCACTTCCCCTTCCCCTTCGCCCCTTTTCTTCCTATTTCGCATTATCTATTATACCTTTTAGTCCTTATTTACACTTTCAGTTTCTCACACTACAGAAACTATTCGGTATTTACACATGTCTGCCCTATTTATTTCACTTAAGAGTATTGCCTCAATGTGCATACATTTAGCAATGTTTTTGGTTTTTTGAGACAAGGTCTTACTCTGTAGTTCAGGCTAGCCTCGAACTCTCAGAAATCTTTCTGCCTCAGCCTCCTGAGTGCTGGTATCATAGGTATGCACTACCACCTATCTTTAAAAGAGCCTTCCACGCTGGTCACAGTGGTGCCCACTATGAGTGAGTTCCAGGCCAGCCTGAACTGCATAGCAAGGACCTGTCTCAAAATAAAGCAAAACAAATTCCTCCAGCTCTAGAGAGACCCAATTGTGCAAGGAAGCTAGCAGACTCTTTAGGGGTCACTTACGATAGTCCAGGCAGTGGATGTGGCCTTGGCTCAGGAAGGAAGCAGTGAGGAGGAGAGGAAGGCACGGATTAAGGAGACTTTTTTTTTTGGTACCGGGGATCAAACTCAGGACCTTGCACTTTCGAGGCAGGCGGTGGAACCACTGAGCTAAACCCCCGGCCCAAGGAGACTTTTAAAATACAGGGCCTCACACATGCTAGCAAAGCACTCAATCACTGAACTATATCCCCAGCCCTTTATTTTACCTTATTTTGAGACAGAGTCTTGCTGTTGCCCAGGCTGCCCTTGAACTTGCAGTCCTCCTGCCTCACCCTCCCAAGTAGCTGGGATTATAGTGTGAGCCACCTTGCTGGCAAGGGAGATAGATCTCTTTGAGCTTCCTAACACTCATCGAAGGGATTATCCCCCAGCAGGGAGAATGAAGCAGTGTAACCGAATCTCATCCCAAGGCTGTCTGACCATGTGACTCTATTTACATGAAGTTCAAAAACAGGAAAACTAACCTGTGATGACAGAGGCTAGGATAGTGATTAACCTTGCTGCGGTGGGGATGGGCAGAGCCGGGGAGGGCTGCACAACAAGGCGGCTGGACCTGTACTGCACAGCATGCTCATCAGGCTGAGCTATGTGGCTCTGGTCTTCTCCCTTCCCTGTCTGGCTGCTGTGCTGCAGTGAAAGTGTAGGGGCTGAGGATGTGAGCACTTGCTGGGCAGGCATGCAGACCCTGCATTCCATCCCCACATTGCAATAAACAAGTAAGTTGGGCCGGGGATTTAGCTCAGTGGTTTCACCGCCTCCTATGCAAGCACAAAGACCCGAGTTTGATCCCCGGTACAAAAAAAAATAAAAAATAAAAATAAAGAATAAACAAGTAAGTCCATGTCCGGGTTGGGTCTGTGTAGCTCAGTGGTGAAGCACTTACCTAGCAGGCATGAGGCCCTAATGTTTTTTGGTTTTTTAAGGTGACTTAAAAAACAATGACTTCAAGTTTTTTGTTGCTCTTTTCTTCCCCTGGGGGTGGAACCCAAGTCCTTATGCATGCTAAGCAAGTGCTCTACCAGTAAATTGTACTTCTAGTCCTTGTTTCTTTTTTCCTTTTTAGAATTTTTTTTTTTTTTTTTTTTTTGGCTGGGTGTGGTGGCACAAGCCTGTAATCCCAGCACTTGGGAGGCTGAGGCCAGCCTGGGCTACACAGCGAGCTCAAGGATAGATAGCCTGAACTACAGAGCAAGACCCCGTCTCAAAAAAATATTTATGGGCCGGGGATTTAACTCAGTGGTTCCACCGCCTGCCTCAAAAGCACAAGGTCTGGAGTTCGCTCCCCGGTACCAAAAGAAAAAAACAAAAGGAACTTTGGTAAGTAGATAGGGAAAACTGAGCAAGGAGCAAGTTCATGGGGGCAGATAATGAGTTGGAACTGCCTGTACAATCCAGGCAGAGATGTCAAAGGGATGGCTGGGGCTGCACGTGAGAAGCTGGGGAAGTCATTGGGGCTGGGAGGAACGCAGAGCCTCTATTCCTCTAGAACAGTAGAACAGATAGTTCAGAGAGCAGCTCACAGAACAGGCCTGGACGGTCGGTTGGCTGCCTTCTGCGCACGCGCACCTAGGGCTCTGCCGCCCCCCGCCCCGGCCTCACATAGGCCACAGGCCAGGGCAGCTGGAGAGGCCCAAGCCTCTGGGCTCCTGTCCTACACTGGCCTGCTTTTGCGTCCCTTTCCCCACTCTGGCTTTTATCTATTCTAAGGTTTTTGGTTTTTGTTTACCTCAGGAACAAAATGTGTCCAGGGATAGGAGAATTCCTCTTTGAAACATTTCTGACAATAGTTTTTTTTTTTTAATTTGATAAATTCCACATCATCATGATTAAAAACTTGCTCTGAACCAGCCATGGTAGATCATGGCTGTAATCCCAGCACTCTGGGAGGCTGAGGCAGGAGGATCTCAAGTCAAGCCAAGCTTGGGCAACTTAGTGACTTAGTGAGATCCTAACTCAATCAATCAATCAATCAATAAATGAGCTGGGGATGTAGCTCAGAAAGAAAGCCCTGGGTTCAATCATAGTAGTACAAAAACACAAAAAACCTTGCTCTTTAAAGATAATGTTGAGAGAATAAAAAGCTAAGCTGCAGCTTGGGAGAAATACTTGCAAATCATATATCCAACAAAGGACTTGTGTTCAGAATACATAAAGAACTCTGAAACAAAACAGGAAGAAAAAAAAATCCAGTGAACAAAGAAGCAAAAGTTTTGAACAGATGGTTCACCCAAGAAGCTATGTGGATGGAGAGTGTGTTAGTGGCCTAGGGCCACCGTAGCAGAGGACCCCAAAGTGGGTGGCTTAAAACAACAGAGACTTATCTCTCAGAGTTTTGGAGGATAGAAGTCTAGAACCCAGGGCCACATGCTCTCTCTCTGCTTGGCATGAGTTGTGTAACTCCAGTTTCCACCTCCTTTGTCACATGGGTGTCTGCCCGTGTTCTGGTGTCTTTGCCTTGGCTCTCTGTGTCTATTTCCGGGTCTCCTCACCTCTTAGGACATCAGTCAGACTGAATCAGGACCCACCCTAATTAAGATGAATAGGATCTTATTTTCACTTGATTACTTCTGCAAAGACTCTTTTCCAAATAGCATCACTTTCACATGTAACAGGATAAGGATCTCAGCGTGTCTTTTGGGGAACACTAACCCACAACAGAAAACAAGAACAGGAAAAGAGGTTCAGCACCATAAGCCACTAGAGAAATATAAGGGGCTCTATGGCTATAACAATGACCTTTTTCTTTTTGGTGGTGGTGGTGGTACTGGGGGCTGAGCCCTACATTCTCAACCCTTTTTTATTTTTATTTTTATTTTGAGACAGAGTCTTGCCAAGTCTTAGCTAAGTTGCCCAGGCTGAGTTCAAACTTGGAATCCCCCTGCCTCTGTCTCCTGGAGTCCTGGGATCGCAGATGTGCACCACCATGCCAGGCTAGTATTGTTCCACTGATACATGGGAAAACTTAGATGGACTTTAAGGGTGTTGTGTTGAGTGAAAAGGCCAGTCTCAGAGGTCATATACTGAGGTTCACTTATTCTTGAAATGACAAAATTACAGAGACACAATAGATCAGTGAGGGACAGGGCAGGGTCAGGACAAGGTGCTATGAAGGGACAGCATGGGGGAGTTTCTTTGATGAAGTGTTCTGTGTCCTGATTGAGATGGGGGTAACATGAATCTGTGGGATAACAAAAGTTGTGGAACTGGATACCAAAAAACAGAGCAAAACAAAGAAGGGCATATGCAAAAACTGACGAAATCAGCATAAGGTCTGTAGTTTGGATGTACCAACATCAACTTCCTGGTTGTAATTGTGCTACGGTTATGTAACATGCTAACTTTGGAGGACGCTGGAGGAAGGGGCACAGATGTTTTCTACACTTGCTAAGCAACATCTGTGAGTCGTGTGTGTGTGTGTGTGTGTGTGTGTGTGTGTGTGTGTGTCTGCGCCACTGAGCTAAATCCCCACCAACTTATTTTTTTATTTTGAGACAAGTTCTTGCTAAATTCCCCAGGCTGGGTTCAAACTTCCAAGCCTCCTGCCTCAGCCTCCCAAAGTGCTAGGATTAGAGTCATGTGCCACCATGCCTGGTTCCAAGTTCTTTTTAGACAGGGACAGATCTCCCTGACTGGCTCTGCAAGCAGTGGGCCTGCAATCAGCCCACCCTCCCAGGGGGAAGGCAGCTTGCCACTCACAGGCTTCTTCACTGTGTGCTCATCTCTAGCTGTGTTAATGGTGGGTGAGAGAGAGGCTGAGCACGCTAGAGTGGTGGTTCACACAGCTTTACTCAATGCGTTCTCCATGTCAAGGCTTCGTCCAGAAACTGCCTTGGACCAGCCTGCTGGGCCCCAGACTCCCTTAGCTTATGCCACCTGTGGGGCCCAGACCAGGAGCCAGGTGAAAACCTGGCTCTCCATTTACTGGCTGTGTGGCTACTACTAAGTTGCTTAACCTCTCTGAGTTTTATTTTAGCATTGCCTTTTGGGGGGGAGGGTACTGGGGATTGATCCCAGAGCCTTACACATGTCAAATAAGCACTCTACCACGGAGCTATATCCTTTTCCTTTACTTTTAAAAAAATTTATTTATTTATTTATTTACTTGTTTTTGTTTCAGAGTCTCACTAAGTTCCCAAAATTGGCCTTGAACTTGATATCCTCCTGCCTCAGCCTTGTAAGTAGCTGAGATTACAGGTGTGTGCCACCACACCCTGCAAATAAGGTTGTTTCCCACTTCACGGGGCTGCTCTGAGGAGCACACGGGCTGCCTCAATTCCCTCCTCTTTGGTGAGCACCAGGGTTTTAGGCTGCGGTGCCTGCTGGGTTTAGTGATTCCTTGCTGGGCAGACAGCAAACACTCAAGGGAAACCACACATGCCACAGACAGGAAGAACGCAACTGCCGAGATCCAGTAGGGAGGGGCTCTCCCTGCCTGGGGTCTCAGGGAGCATGGGAGGTGGGCAGAGGGACACCTTGAAACTTAGAGGTACCAGGCAGGTCCAGGGGTTCCAAGACACAAGGGCACCGAGAACTCAAAGAAGAGGAGACCCACCGACTGAGAGCCAAAGAGACTCAGAGAGCAGAAAGGCCAAAAAGCTCTGAGGGACTCAGAAAAATGGAAAGATTCAGAGAGGCCCTGAGAGGCCAAGAAATTCAGAGATATTCACAGAGACCCAGAGACTCCATTCTGGCAAGACACATCGTGAATTAAAATTTATTCATCTAGGCCAGGTGTGGTTATGCATGTCTGTAATCCCAGCACTCAGGAGGCTGAGGCAGGAGCACTGCTGTGAGTTCGAGACCAGCCTGGGCAACATAGTGAGTTTCAGGCCAGCCTGAACTAAATAGCAAGACCCTGTCTCTAAAAATCAAAACCAAAACCAATATATTCACCTAGTTGGCCATGGTGATGCTCATCTGTAATCTCAGCACTCTAGAGGCCAAGGCAGGATCATTTCGAGTTCAAGGCCAGCCTGGGCTACAAAGTGAGACCCTGTCTCCAAAAGAAAAAAAAAGCTGGGGATACAGCTTAGTACCACAAAAAAATAAATAAAATGAAATTGACTCATCAAACCCAGACCTCCAGACTTTATTTCTGGGCTAACCTCATGGGGCTGCTTTTGCCTCCTGCCTATCTTTCAGGGTTCCAGGCCCTGGGATCCACTGTTTACTCTTACAGGAGAGGAAACTGGCAGAGATTTTACCCTGGGAGCCCAACCTCCTGTGTAGGTGGTGACTGGATTACCAGGTAGAAGTGAGAGGTGAGAGCTAAGCCCTGCCTCTGAGGTGGAGAAGCTGTGGGTGGGGCCACCCAAGGCTAGATACAGCTGCTGGCTGGCCCTGGGAGGTGTGCAGTAGGTAAGGTAACTCCTGAGTGACGCTGAGGTTTTTGGAGGGAAGAGGCTGGGCTGCTTGTAGGCACCTAGCCGCTTGTGAGCACCTTGTACTGAGTCCGCGTTGGCATCTCCAGGAGAAAGAGGGAGGGCTTAAGAAAGCAGCTTGAAATGTTTGAGGCTCCACTTCCTGTTTGTTTTGTTTTGTTTTGAAGACAAGGTCTCCATGGGCCAGGGATTTACCTCAGTGGTTCTGCCACCTGCCTCTCAAGCTCAAGGTCCAGAGTTCAATCCCTAGTACCAAAATAACAAAAAGAACCCACAATTTCAGACAAGGTCTCCCTATGTAGCACAGGCTGGCTTCGAACTCAGTGATCCTCCTGCCTCATCCTCCTGAGTGCTGGGATTATAGGTGTGCACCACCACACCTGGATAAATCTAAATTTTTTGGATTTGATGTCATGCTTTTCTCTGAGCCTCAGTTCCCCTCTGTATAGGGATCAGTGGCCTTTTTTTTAAAAATAAATTTTATTTTATCCCATTCTTCCCCTCTCCTCCCTATATACAAAAACCTTGTTTCCATTTTTTCCTTCTTTTTTTGCTTTCAGTGGTCTTTCTAACTCTGTTTTGTGCTGGGAGTGTTGAGAGTTGCAGCCAATGGAACAGTTAAACCCTCTGGCTTTTGTCATCAATAGGAGCCACCTTCCCTGGCTGTGAGGCCTCACTGCTTCTGGTGCAGAATGGGTCCGGGTTACACCTACAGGGTGAGCCAAGGCCCTGTACTCCAGGCCTGTGGCTCAGCTCTAGGCCCTTGGAATCCTCAGTGATGTTGCTGCAGCTGGTGTTACTCTCTGGGCCGGCCTGGGGTGCCTGGTGGAGGGGTGGGGTGTGTCAGCCCCAGGAGCTCTTCACTTTGTTGCTGGCCTCTCCATTGCTCAGGCATCCCAGGGGAGCCCTGTTCTGAGGGCCTCAGTCTCTGCACCCAGCCCTCAACCTTCCTGACCTTGGGTCCAGACAGACTCAGCACCCCTTTGACTTGTGGGGCCAAGCCACAGTTGCTAAGGGGGAGGCTGCTATCCCCTCAGGTCACTCAGCTCTGTCTTGCCCCCTGCAAGATGAGTGATGCTTAGGACTCTGCCACTGTCCCTGTGGCTATCACCCAGGTGAAGTGTGAGGCCCAAGTGGCACTATCCTCTCCAGGACCAGGAGCTCCAGGCCTGGCTCAACCTCCTGGGCGAGTTTACTTGGGGGCTGCCACACAAAGGGGCTGTGGGGCCAAGTGCACAAAAGTTGTGAAAGGTGGGACCTTGCCCTGTCTGTCCTGGCCTTGGAGACCTCTGCCCTCCCCTCTCAGGTGACCCACGCTTGGCAGATGGGAGAGCTTGTGTCAGAATGTGGGTTGAGTGGTGACATGAGCTCTAGTGCTTTTTTTGGGGGGGGGGTAGGTATCAGGGATGGAATTCAGGACCTTGTGCTTGCGAGGCAGGCACAGTGCCACTGAGCTAAATCCCTGGCCCTGGGCTCTGGTGCTTTTGATGCCACTTGTATCCATGGGGAATGACTGAGTCCTGGCTTTCTCTTCTCCCAGAGGACAGTTTTCTCCAGGAATTTCTCTTCAAAGACCCCTGCTTCCAGATTTTGGATAAGGTAAGGGGAGGAAGCTGTGGGGTAGAGGTTGGGTCATGGCAGAGGATGTGGAGGAACGCAAGTGTGAAATTTTCCCATGGGCCCTGGGGCAAGATCGGTGCTCCCAGGCAGGGCAGTTCATGCACCAGAGGGATGCGCTGTGCTCACAGAGGAGCTTCCGGGCTGTCGTGAGCCACCAGTGCTGTGAGGTGAGACTAGGCTGGCATCTGGCCCTATTCACGTCTATCCTGGCTTGTCCCAGCACCACACTTAATGTCATGCCACGATTGTGTTATCCAAGTGCCCTTACCTGACCTCTGAGTGTTGCTAGGCTCACTGCCAAAATTGCTTCTCAGTGGTCAGAAACCTCTGGGGTGAAGACTTCCTCGGTGTCGCCCCCACCACTCCCAGATGCAGCTGGAGCTAGGCACCTACAACCTCTGCAGTGAGTAGGGGACGGAGCTGGGGGCTGAGTTGGGAGCCGGGGATGACAGGATGAGAGGAGGGCCAGGTGGGCCTGAGGTCCAGCTCTGCCCCCTCCTAGATGGGTGAGCCTGGCCATTTCCCCCGTCTTCCTCAAGCCTCCACCATGTCCTCAGCACTGACGTCCACAGACCGAAGAGCTGCCTGCCTGCTTGCCTGGTCCAAGGCTGTATTGGGTAGGCTTCAGGCTGGCAGCACTGCCCCCAACCTGTGACATGTTTCCACTCTTGTCTTGACTCCCTAATAAATGTGACCACAGGACACCCATTGCCTAGGTCCTGGCTTGGCTTCTTGATCTAGGGTCATGGGGGAATGGGGATGGGGGAGGTCTCAGGGTTAGGATCTGTGGGCACAAGCTCTGTACCAGCTCTGCCTGTCCCTTCCCATTGGTGGTCAATGGCTGTCACCCTAAGCCTCAGTTTCCCCACTGTAACATCTGTCTCTTGTGGATGATGAGATCTACAGTGGAGGGAGAGAAAGAGCTGAGGGATATGCAGCCCTTAGAAGAGGCTCAGAACCTACTGGAAAAAACTCAGATGAAAAACAGCTCTATAGCCAGTCTGGAAATGCCTTCAGGCCAGGACGATTTAGGAATCAGCCTGGGTCCCTTCCCTGTGCTGGGAGCAAAAATAATGTAGTGATTATTATAATTTTTTTTTTGAGACTGGGTCTCACTATGTAGCCCAGGCTAGCCTCAAACTCACAGCAGTCCTCCCACCTCAGCCTCCCAAATGCTGGGATTACAGGCATGCACCACCATGCCTGGCTAATGTAGTGATTATTATAATATAGCTTCCTCCTTTCTCTCTCGCAAAAAGATAGAACTCAAAAGAGTAGTGTGTGGCTCAGTGGTAGAGCATGTGCTTAGCAATGAGGCCCTGCATCTCATCCCCAGAACCATGTACGTGTGCATGCCCACACATATGCACACAAACACACGCACACACGCGCGCACACACACACACACACACACACACACACTTAAATTTCTTATTAATGGAGAAGGGAAGGCAGCCCAGAGAAGATAGCCTGGATATCGATGGAAAGACAGTCTAGAGTGTTTTTAAGACTTGGTCTTTGGAGCCAAATGACAGGAGCAATGCTACATAATTTTAGGGGAAAATCATTTGATTAGGCCCAGAAAATAATTATTCTGGTCTTAATTCACTAAAAGGACCCCCTAGTAATTTTCATAATCTTATGGGAGACACACTACAATAAATACTGTCTCAATATGTTATTATAAATTGATTACACTGGTTATTGTTGAAGTTTAAATTCTAAATATGTTATTATAAAATGTTTATATTGGTTAAGTTCTAAAAATGTTATTGTGATATGTCTACATTGGTCATTTTCAAAAGATTAATTTCTGTGGCATAAACAAAAGAGTGCTATTAGAAAGATGCTTTTGGTACCAAACTACATTGAAGAACATAAGGTTTTATTTAATTGTGATATTTATTACTGCTCTTTTTCTGGTGTACAAAATGTATTCATGCCCTCTAATTGCATGGGTCTTTCAACATATTGTTTATGGTAATAACCTTTTGATTCAGATATTTGCCTTTCTCTTACGCTCCAGCCACCTATGATAATAAGCACATTTGTAGGCTGATTTATTTTCCTTAGATGACGTCCTATAAAAAGATAGCTACTTAGGGATTCAACCACAAGAACAACCATGATTGGCAATAATAACAGTCTTTTAACTGTATTTTTATTCCAAAATGTTTAATATCCAGGTAAAATTATAATAGTTGAGTTCACTACTCCTCTTACAACACTAATGTTGCTAATGTTATTGATCTTCTCTTTCCGGTGTTCAACAACCAAAGTTTAGAGACCGGAACTAAAAAGGTATCTGGGCTAAGAAGGCAGCCAATATTTTGGCCCTGGCCCTCCAAGGTCAACAACTACAACAAAAAGATCCAGAACATGAGGGAACCTTCACCAAGATCCTGCATTTTTGGTGAGTCACCCAACCTCCTGAGCAGGGAGGTTGCTGACCACCAAAACAGTGAAGATCCAACAAAAAGTGTGCCAAAGGAATGTCACCTGGAGGAAAAAATCTCCCGTGCTTTCGCAGAAAGCAACATGGTCAAGCAAGGCCGTGACATATCCTGATGGTTGACACTGACAGAGGAGCTAAGAGGCTCTATGCATGGTTCCCAGACAGTGCCTGCAGAGACTTAATTGACCTTGTTAGATAGCAAGAGGTTAATTTTATTTAATATAGGTCTCACCGTAACTTGGTCTTAAACACCCAGTAGAAAAGTATAACAAGATAATATTTATTTGAGTTCAACTAAAGTTTTAAGTTTTTTAGCCAACATTAAAAAAAATTTATTACACTTTTAATCCTTTTACAGCCCCAATTAAGAGAAATTATGCTTATTATAGACAGCTAAGCCAGTCAAACACACTATAGATCCTCACAATACATAGGGACAAGCCGTTGTTGGGTGTGCTTGCTTTTCCTAAAAACACCCTTACATAAAACAAAAAGAAAGGGAGATATGTCGGGAGCAATGCTACATAATTTTAGGGGAAAATCAATGATTAGGCCTAGTTCTCCTGCCAGCAGGCCAGCTACGGCATTTTGAGACATAATTCCATCTTGGCCCCCGGTCACAACTGAGACCTCAATGATCCAGTGATGCTGTGATGCTCCAGGACAAAATTACACCAGCTGAAGACATCCTGGGAGGAACAAAATCTTCATCTACTCAGTTCCTCATTGTTCTTGGATCAGTACATCTTGTTTACGCAGGATGTACTGAACTCTCTGCAAGTCATGTTACATTTGTTTCTCCTGATGTACTGAATAAAAGGTGCGGTGGGGGGGGGGGGCTTTCGTCTTTGCTGCCCAGAGCACCACTGATCAGACCCAAAGCTCAGCTTCTTCTCAAAGTCTCATTTTTTACCTTTCCTGTATAATAAGTTAATTTGCCTTGTGCTGCTGTGGCTTGCAGGAGACCAGGACTTATCGCAGAGGTTCTAGTAATGTCCGCTTTCCCTGTTCCCTACAGCCAAAGAGTTTAAATTCAAATTCCAAGTCCCAGCATGTTTAATCTCCCCATGCCTCTGTTGCTTCTTCTGTATTAACTACAGTGGGAGTTGTGGGATTTGCAAAATTGTGGGATTTGCCTTGGATGGGCTGAGATCACAAGGTGCAACAGAGGGAAGTGCTGCCTTGGAGAGAGAGGAGGAGGGGTGAAGGGAAGGCTGGCCCTGGAGGTGGGGGAGGCTGGAGGGGCCCAGTGATGGCCCTGCAGGTCCTGAGTGGCTCCCGAGGGCCAGAGGTGAGAACACCTGGAGACAGGACAGAAGCCAGACAAGGACTAAAAAGTATTTCATTTTCAAACGGGAGATATATTCACATGCACATTTGGGGCCAAGAGTCTCCCTCCTATCTCGGCTCCCAGCCACCTGCTTCCCTGATCTGGAGCAATGAAAGTAATGGTTTCCTGTGTCCTTCCAGAAAAAGAATCTAAATACACGATCAAATGTGATAGAATTGTACACCATTTGATTGATACACGAAAGATAGTTGCTAAGTCCTGAGGCTGCAGTCTCTACAGGTTGCCCACCCCACCCTCTCACTGACCTGCTATGATTGATGTCCACGATTGCAACTGTCCCATGGTTACAGTGCTATCTGACCTCTGTCCCTGGTTCTTTTTTTGTTTGTTTCATGAGTCAGGGTCTCACTAGGCAGTTCAGGCTGTCCTTGAACTTGATATCTAGCCCAGGCTGGCCTTGCACTCATGGCGATCCTCTTGCCTCAGCCTCCTGAGTGCTGGGACTACAGGAGTGCAACACTACCACAGGCCTGTCCCTGGTTCTTTTTTTTTTTTTGGTACCAGGGATTAAACTTGGGACCTTGAGCTTTCCAGGCAGTCGGGGGAACCACTGAGCTAAATCCCTGGCCCATGTCCCTGGTTCTTGATGCATAGTTCCTAAAACTGATGAAATTTTCTGAGTGATAGATTTTTTTTTTTGAGACAGAGTCTCACTATGTAGCCCAGACTGGCTTCAAATTCTTGGGATCCTCCTGCCTCAGACTCCTGAGTATTGGGATTACAGATGTGGGCCACCCTACCAGGCAGAAGTATCTTTTGTCATGGAAGCCTCTGAATTATTCAAATGGAGAGTTTATGCTAATACAGTGATGGGTAGGGGCCGGTCATCAGAAAGACCTGTCTAGAGGGTGGGAAGTCAGGGTGGGGGAGGCCCAAGATTGGCTCTGAACAGTCTTGAACACATAGATCTGCTGGGAAGGGACCTCTGTACACCCCAACCCCAATCCTTGCTCTGAAATTCTTCAATCTGGCTGTGCCAGCCCTAGTAAATAAAGCCCTGGGTTCTGCAAGCCTTCAGATGCTTTTTTAAATTAGTTTTTTTTTTTCCCCCGGTACCAGGAACTGATCTCAGGACCTTGCACTTGCTAGGCAGGCCCAGCACTGCTGAGCTACATCCCTGGCCCTCTTTCTAGTGCACTGTTAAAGAGGTGAGAGGTGGGAGCCCCATTTGGCTGGCATCTGAAGCAGGGGCAGCTATGTAGAATAGAGTCACCCTGTGGGATCAGTGCTAACTTCAAGAGTTAGTAGTATAGCTGGGTATGGTGGCATATACCTGTAATCTCAGCACTTGGGAGGCTGAGGCAGGAGGATCACCGTGAGTTCAAGGCCAGCCTGGGCTGCATATCAAGTTCAAGGACAGCATAAACTACGTAGCAGCACCCTGTTTCAAAAAAAAAAAAAATGATGGAATGGAATCTTTACTTTATTTTTCTTTGCAGAGGTGTGGACTGAACCAAGCACTGTGCATGTGTCATGCAGAACTCTTATCTTAGAGCTACCACTGTGCCTAGAGTGGACTTGTTGAATACTCATTTGACGCTGGAAAACTGAAATGGAAAATGCATTATGTGAAGTATCAGAAAAGACCCCACACCAAATGTGCATCTATTTCTTACCCTTTTTAAAATTAAACTCAAATGATAGAAGTCCATGCATTCTGTTGTGTACCTATCAACATATTTTAAAGATGGTTTCTTAGTCACACATCCCTTTTTACAGCTGTATTGTATTCCTCTTTATGGATATACAATAACATAGTCCCTTATTGATGAACATTTAAGTTGTTCAGTGTAAAAGCAGGCTAAAGTCCTACAGTGAGTGGCTTTACACACATGTTAAAATGTAAGGAGTTATCTGTAGAATGGTTTCTTAAAATTGCTCAGCCAAGGGCTAAGCCAAAATTCATTTTGATGATTTTTGGGATAAGTATCCCTCTACCTACTCACCACCACTCCAACAGTGCACGAGAAAAGCCTAATTTCCAGAACACTCACCAACCAGAAAAGTATTTCATTTTTAAAATCTCTGCCAGACTGAGAAGTGGGAAATGGTCTCTTGGGGAAGTTTTAATTTGTATTTTTCTTTTGAGTGAACTCAAGCACCTTTTCATATTTAAGAGCCATTTCTCTTTTCTGTGAATGGCCCCTTTCTCCACTGATTGTGGCTTCTGACACCAATTAGAGTCCCTGAAGATATAAATTACAGGGCTGGGGATGTAGCTCAGTGGTAGAGTAGTGGCATACACGAGGTCCTGGATTCAACCCCCAGCACCAAAAAATAAAAGACATAAATTGTAAATGTTTTCTTCAGTTAATCATTCTGACCTTGCTGTATAGATTGACAGTGTCATAAAAATAAAAATTTTTTTTTCCGGTACTGAGGATCAAACTCAGGACCTTGCACTTGCGAGGCAGGTATGGTGCCACTGAACTAAATCCCTGGCCCATAAAAATAAAATTTTATGGCTTCTGAGTTTTGTATCATAGTTTAAAAACCATTCTTTCTTCACTTAGATGATTACATCTTGTTCATTAATTCGTTTATTTTGGAAGCTTTGTTTCTTTGGTGGTGCTAGAGAGAAAACCCAGGGCCTCGCACACACTTGGCAAATGCTCTACCACTGAGCTATACACCCCTCAGCCCTTTTTAAACATTTAAATCTTGAGTTCATCTGGAATTTCTTCTTCTACGATACAAATTATGAATCCAATTTTACTTTTCCTAGATTGTCCCCTTTTCTTAACGTCTTGAGATGTGGTTTTGAAATGGGGCTGGCCTTGAATGTCTAGGCTCAAGGGGTAATCCTGCCTCAGCCTCCTGAGTATCTGGGGACTGCAGACTGGCAAAGCCCATCCAACCTCCAATGCTGCTTGACAAAGTTCCAGCTGAGGGAAAAGAAGGGTGGAACACATCGTACCCTCATGTTTTATTTTTTTCATGCCATAATGTTTAAAATTGTTACTCTGGTCACAGGAATCATTGTGTTTGTGACTAACAACATATTCTCCATGAGGCAAATTGGCAATGATGTATTGAAATCTGATCTGGCTCAAAAGTCCCAAATTCCTGTTTCTCTTAGTTCTATTGCCACACCTACTTCTAAAGAAACCTCTCCTGAAACGCCCTCTGTTTTCCCGCTACTATAACTCCTTTCTTCTATTGATGACTTTCTTTTTACTAAAGGGGTCTTATAAAGAGACTGAAAGGACAGATTTTAGATGTAAGAAACAGTGGGAAATGGGAAATAGAAAGAAAGTTAAGACAGATAAATACACTAAGGAGGCAAGTTACTCAGTTTTTCTCAAAGTACTGTAAACATCTCCTGCTCATGGACCATGAACCCAAATAACACTTAAGTAAGATGAATAGAGGTATAGAAAAATAGAGAGCTAATAGCAAACTATATTAACCATTGTGCAGTTTCTCAAGGGCCAGCTGACGACCACAAGTTTGACATTTAATTAATTAAATCTTGCTTGTACCCCCGCTGATATAGAGATTTTGATTAAGTTACCTTCTGTTCTGCTTAGGTGTGGGTAAATAAGGGGACAATTGTAATTTTTAAAATGTATTCATGATGTTCAATGAAATGAATCAGCTTGGGAAAAGTATGCTCTGTTTAGCAAAAAATAACCTTTACTTCAATAGAAATTGCTAAGGCAACCTAAAATGTAAACATGTTCTGCCCAATGCCTCCAAGCTATTGCTTAAAGATATAAAAATAAATCAGACCCTGAGACTTCTCAGAGGGAACCTGAACATTGCTTGTGAAGGTTCTTTTCTCACTCTCCGGCCCGGGTCCTCTCCCCTTCCTACCCTGCATTGACTGCAGCTGGTCTGCGGCAGCAGACCCAGGCCACTGTGCCAAGATTTAATCTCTTTGATTGACTCATCTTTTTTCAATAAATTTGAAATGGTTTTATCATCTCCTACATTCCCATAGGCATTTGAATCCATTTCTGTGTTTCTCTTTCATTGATCTAAGCTATGTAGTCCCATCTGGCCTTGAACACAAATCTTCCTGCCTCAGCCTGCCTAGTACTGGGATTACAGGTATGCGATACCACACTCAGTTTATGTTTCATACCTTATGAATCTCCACTCATTACTTCTTGTTATTCTTGGCTATTTTTGCCTTAGTTTTCCTGATGAGCTTTAAGTCAGCTTTTCTAGTGCCTTACTTCTCCTGCAAGGGGGGAAAAAAAACCCCACATAATTTTTAATTGTGATAAATTTATAGATTTAAGGAGAACTGACATCTTTATTTTGTTTTTGTTTTGGTACCAGGGATCGAACTCGGGACCTTGTGCTTTCGAGGCAGGCAGCGGAACCACTGAGCTAAATCCCTGGCCCCAGAACTGACATCTTTAAAAGCATTATTTTTAACTTTTTTGTTTTTTGGTACTGGGGATCGAACTCGAGTCCTTGCGCTTGCGAGGCAGGCGGCAGAACCACTGAGCTAAATCCCTGGCCCAAAGCATTATTTTTGTTTGTGTGTTTGTCTTCACAACACTGGGGACTGAACTCAGGGGCTCACACATGCTAGGCAAGCGCTCTGCCACTGAGCTACACTCCCAGCCCTTTAAAATCTTTTTAAAACTTTTGAGACACAGTCTTGCTAAATTGCCAAGAAGCAACTTGCAGTTGTGCGTCAGCCTCCTGAGGGTCTGAGATTACAGGTATGTGCCTTCATGCCTGGCTCACAGCATCTTTGTATCCAAAAGGTTTGTCCCCTGGCTTCTACTTCTTCTGGAGAGCAGCAATGGCCAGTGACCCAGTAGAGCTCTGTGCTTAGCCCCAGGCCTGTTGTGCACCCCCAGGAATCTCCAGGTGGATGGAGGAGCCCCAAAAATACTGCTACCAGAACCTGTTTTCTGTTACTATAACTGAATACCAGACTGGATAATTTATGAAGTACAGAATTTCTGTGGCTTCAGAGCACGGTGCTGGCACTAGTGAGGCCCTTCTTGCATCACAGGATGGTGGAGGGCGCCACACGGCAGGTGCGCACTCAGGTCTCTTCCTGTCATAGTCATTGATGTCATTGTGGGGGCACATCCTTATGACCTCAGCTAACCCCATCACCTCCCAAAAGCCCCACCTCCAAACACCATTAACACAGGAATTTGGTGATTAAGTTTCTAACACATGAAATTTGGGGGACAAATTTAAACCATAGTGCACCCCTCCTAAAATCTGATCCACCCTTCTCACTAATCTACCCATGTGCTCACACCAGATCAAGGTCTAGAGTTGTCTCTGATCCTTTTCTGTCTCCTATGAGCCATATCTGATCAGTGTTGCTTTTATTGGGTTTTTTTTGAGGGGGGGGGGTGCCAGGGATCGAACTCAGGACCTTGCACTTTTGAGGCAGGTGCAGAGCCCCTGAGCTAAATTCCCGGCCCCTGCTTTTATTGCTTTTAACTTCTTTGTTGAGGTATAAATGACATACAATAAACGATGCATATTCACTTTGACATACATATATACTCATGAAACCATTACTATCATCAAAAGGTAGAAAATACATACATCACCCCAAAAGTCTCTTCAAGCCCCTTGGTCATCTCACCCATCCTTTCCCACCCTCCAGTCCCCAGCCAACCACTTAATCTGCTTTCTGCTAATGGATTAGTATGAATCTGCTAGAATCATCATATAAACTGAGAGTATATAGTCTTCTCTTGCTTACACTCAGTAGTATTTTGAGATTTATCTGTTGCTCCTGTTTGTTGCTGAATAGTATTCCATTGGAGGTATACACCAAAAATATTTGGTTTATCTCTCACCTATCAAATATTTGTTGCTTCTAGTTTTGGGCTATTGCAATTAAAGTAAACTGCTATGTACAAGTCTTTAAATGCTTTCATTTCTCTTTGGTAAAGCTTAGGAGTAGAATGGTTGGGTCATACCCAAGTTGTGGTATTATGATATGTAGTGTTTGGTTTTCATCTGTGGTTCTGGCTCATAACTCTCTCCCTAAAGCAGACCATAGAATCTAGAATTCCTCCTCCCCAAAGTAGGTCCTATATTCTAATCTTCCCTTGCCTTTCTATCTGGGAGCTGGCCATAATTTCCCAGCCTGTCTTATCTAACAGATGCTAAGACCCACTTCAGAAGAGCCCGGCCCCCCATGCAGGAGGGAGGAAGGGTACAGAGACCGAAGTATCGGAGACAGGCAGGGCTGGGTCTCCCCACAGCAATAGATCAGACCCTTTTTGTCCAATCACGGTTTACACTTTTGCCTGCGCTTCAATCATACTGACATAACAGTGTCCAGAAACACTTGAAAAGTGGGTCTGGAGAGCTTCCAGGTAGCTGAATGCATAGAGGGTCCTGAAGAGGGGTGGATGCTCTCGGCACCAGGCCCCACACCCGGCCCTGTGCATCTCTTCATCTGTACCTTTTGTAATTCCTGGTAAAATGTCTCCCTGAGTTCCATGAGCTTCTTTAAAAAATTAACCCAAGGTAGGGGTTAGGGAAACCCGATTTGTAGCCAGTGGGTCAGAATCACACGTCACTCTCAGAGTGTAGGATTGGCAACTGAGGGCAGGGGCAGTCTTGGGGACAGTCTTCAACCTGAGGGCTCATGCTACCTCCAACAGACAGAATGAAGACGAGGGGACACTCAGCTGGTGTCCACCGCACAGCTGGCTGCAGGGGAAATCTTGGCACACATGGGTTCAGAACCCATCTGGATTGTGAACGCACAGGAGGAGAAAGTGAGTCTGAGTTTGCTTTTTCTGCTCATAGGTGTAAGTTTAAGTGGGTTTTTTTTGAGTGTTCTTTTGTTTTGTTTTGTTTTTTAAGATTGTACCTGGGTGTGGTGAACTGGAAGCAGGATCTTCTCAAGTTCAAGGCCACCGTGAGCTGCACAGGGAAAATCTGCCCCCCATAAACAAACAAACAAAAGAACCATTTTTTGTTTGTTTTTTGAAATAGTGTCTCACTATGTAGTTTAGGCTTGCCTTGAACTCACTATGTAGCCTAGGCTGGCCTCGAATTTGTGGCAATCCTCCTGCCTCGGCCTCCTGAATGCCCAGCTATTAGATTTGCAGAAAAATTGCTGAGAAAGAACAGACTTGCTTTCTATTCCTTCTCTCTGGCACAATGTTTCCTATCATGAACATCTTGCTTTAGTGTGACATATCCACTACAACTGAAACAATACTGATAAAATATTATTAAATGAAGTCCATAGTTAACATTAAGTTTCATTCTTAGTGTTGTCCAGTCTATGAGTTTGGACAAGAGGATGTCAGGTATATCCCATTACAGTGTCACAGAGTAGTTTCACAGACATGCAAATGCCCTGTGTCCCACCTATTCATCCTTCTCTTTCCCCTTTGACCCCCTGGTCAAAGTTTTGCCTCTTCCAGAATGTGATGTCAAAGGGTTGGAATCATTCAGTGTGTTGCTTTTCCAAACTGGCTTCTTTTCATTAGTGTTATAATTTGGATCTAGAATGTTCCCCAAAGGCCAGCTGATGGGCTTTTGGGGAGTAACTGGATTGTGAGGTCTCTAACTTTATCCACAGAGAGATCACATAATTGGACTTTATTGGGAAGTGATGGAAATAGGAGGTAGGGCCTAGGTGAAGGGAGTGAGTCACAGGGTATGTGTGACCTTGGGAACTGTATCTGGTCCCTAGCCCCTTCCTCTCTGATTCTTTCTTTCTCTCTTTGCTTCCTGGCTGCTATAAGGTGAGCAACTTTCCTCCATCATGGTCTTCTGCAATGAGGTTTCTACCTCGGGCGGAGCCAACCATGGGCTGAAACCATAAGCCAAAATAAACCTTTCTTTCTGTCAGTTGTTCTGTTATTTGGTCACAACAACAAAAAGCTGACTAGGGCCAGGGATTTAGCTCAGTGGTTCCACTGCCTGCCTTGCAAGCACAAAGTCCCGAGTTCGATCCCCAGTACCAAAAAAAAAAAAGCTGACTAACACAATTTATAAGATTCACTAAAGGGGCCGGGGATTTAGCTCAGTGGTTTCACCACCTGCTGCGCAAGTACATGGACTGGAATTCGATCCCTGGTTCCAAAAAAAAAAAAATGCACTTAAGCAGGGTGGGGCGTGGCTACCATGTCTTTCTGTAGTTTAATAACTCATTTCTTTTCATACTGAATTTAAAGAAATGGTGGGATCCACTGATGTGTTCACTATGCTGGAGAAGGCTGGGGCACACTTCAAGATGCCCATGTTTGTGATGGGCGTGAGCCATGAGAAATACAACTAAATCCCTCACACTCAGAAGCAGTGCCTCCTGCACATCAGCCGCTTAGCGCCCCCATGACCTTGGCATTGTGAAGGGATTCATGGCCACAATCCATGCCATCACTGCCACCCAGAAGATGGGGACGGTGCCTCGGGAACTGGCCTTATGACCAGGGGGCTGCCCAGATTCATGCAGAATGTAGGATCATTCCTACTTCCACTGGTACTGCCAAGAGGATGGGCAAGGTCAGGCCTGAGCTGAATGGGAAGTACACTGGCACGGCCTTCTGGGTCTCCACCACAACATGTCACTTGTGGACCTGCCTTGTTGCCTGGAGAAAGCTGGCAAATATGAAGACAGCAAGAAGATGGTAAACCAGACAGCAGAAGGGCCCTCTAAAAGGCATCCTGAGCCACTCTGAGGTCCAGGCTGTCTCCTGTGACATCAACAGCAACACCCACTCCACCACCCGCACTAGGGCTGGTATTGCTTTTTTGAGCTCATTTCCTGGTCTAACAATAAACAGGGTGGTGGACCTCAGGGTCCCCACATGGCCTGCAAGGAGTAAGAGCCCTGGACCACCACCCCCAGCAAGAGCAGAGAGGAAAAGAGGCCCTCAGCTGCTGAGAGTCCCTGCTCCCAACACATTGAGAGTCTCTCATCACAGTGTCCATCCAGGGCCCCGAAGAAGAGGAGCTTAGGGAACCCAACCTTGTCATGTATCATTAAGTCCGTTGCACCCCCCCCCCTCAAAAAAAACCCTGGTTACCTCCCTAGCTGGAGCCAACCTCTGTCCCTGGACATCTGCAGCACTCTTTTATCTAAACGTCCTACTTCCTTTCTTGCACCCCTCCAACTCATTCCTACCCACTTCCTCCTTTGCTTGGACAAATTTGATCAAGTAGAACAAAATCCAGGTCCCACTCGGCCCTGCCATTCTCCCCTCCTTTCTTTCTGTTGCCTTTTTGTTGTTGTTGTTTTGGTACTGGGATTAAACTCAGGACCTTGCGCTTTTGAGGTAGGCTGCAGCACCACTGAGCTAAATCCCTGGCCCATCCTTTCTTTCTGTTTATGTCACTATGTGAACACCCTGGGCTCAGTCTTCAGTAGTGGAAAAGAGAGAAAGTGAGAGAGAGAGAGAGAGAGAGAGAGAGAGAGAGAGAAAGGGCTGGGGGATGTGTGCTTGCCTAGCATGCACAAAACTCTGGGTTCCATCCCCAGCACAAAAAAAGCAACAGCAGACATACATCAGTCTCCGATGCTGCCAGGACATCTCGCAGGCATCTCCCCACCCTGCCACAACTCCCTGGCTCCAACACCTGGACTAGAGCCACCTTGGCCCTTTCTTTGCACCAGCTTTTCTTCTCCAGTGGATTATCGGTATAAAAACTGCTTCAATGTCTGCCTCGCTCAGAAAGGACCGGGGCCAGGGGTCTTCACCATCTTATGCCCAGGTGAGCACAATGCCTCATACAGGTAGATGGACATTGCCCACATGGGAACGGTCAAATGCAGTCAGCAGGAGTGACAGAGGGTTTGTGAAAGTCACTGTGGGGACTGTGGAAGGCATAGGTTGAGGGGAGGGGTGTTAGTTGCCATCTGTCCAGAACATCTTTCCTCTCCCAGACCCCCACTCTCTATAGTGCAGCCACAAGGAACACTGGCAGTTGCACTGATGGGCGCGTGTTCCCCAGTCTCTAACGGTGATGGTGAACCTTTTAGAGCTTTCAGCGATAACAGCCAGCCTTCTGTGGCATATGTGCCATTGGTTCGCCACCACTGCGTCTAGATCTTTGATCTTGCTGCTCTCTCTTCTAGAAAAAACCTTCCTAGCACCTTATTGCATAAGTCCTATTTGTCTATAGCAACCAGGACTTAGCTTCCTTGATTCCCAAAATTGGGTGGGGAGAGCCTCCTCTCCCAGCAGGGCTGATCTCCCTTAGCCCTGGGTCTCTGCCATGGAAAGATCCCCCCAGAAAGATTTAGTGAAAATCTGACCCATAAAAGCCAGGCATGGTGGTGCATGCCTGTATTCACAGCACCTAAGCATTTGGGAGGCTGAGGCAGGAGGGTTGCTATGAGTTCAAGGCCAGCCTGGAACATAGTGAGACCCTGTCTCAAAAAACAAACAAACCAACAAACAAAAATATCTAAAGCAAAAATGCTGAATGTGGAGGTCAAAGAGCACAGAAATTGTTTCCAGCCCTGACTCACCAGCTGAGGGAGTTCAGCAAATCACACCCACAAAGGCCTCAGTTTTTCACATCTGTAAACTTGAGGTGAGACTATAGTCCCATTACATCAGTGGCTGTTACCTTTTGAAGGTCGTGGGTCTTAGAATTCCAGAAAAGGTATGCACGATTTCTGCAGCAGAATGCTTGTCTATACATCATGTAGGGGCTCCAGCAGCTGTTAGGCTGGGACCCTCATACCAGCGAAGAGCCCTGGGCTGGGGGATCACTCCAATGCCTCTCCACTTTTTGATTTTCCAACCTCTTGCAGTCCGCCAAGGCCAGGGGGAATCTGTGGATCCCAGATGGGCCTGCAGCCCTGCTGGAAGCCTCTGCCGTCCTCTCCCGGGGTCATGCGGCAAGAGGGCGCTTACAGTGCAAGAAACCCCAGGACTCTGGAGAAAGAGGGGCTTTCACCGTTGCAACTGTCCACCCCACTCAGAGAGAACGGGGAAATCAGGGCCGGACTTACCCAAGGTCACGCTGCGAGCCCCAGCCCGGAGGGCCGGCTTCCCGCACCCCGCCCGGATGCACCGAGCCGACGAGGCGGTGGCGGAGCTCCCGGCCTGCGCCCCAGGGCGCGGGGGTGGGTTGGGGCGGGGAGCGGGCAGAGCCGGGAAGCTACCGAGCCGGGGAGGGGCTGCCGTTTGCCAGGCGTCCGGCCGGCGTCCGCCCACAGCCAGCCCGGCCCCTCCTGCAAGCAGCTGCGGTAGCCCCAGGTAATTTCAGCGCGCAGCGCCGGGCCGGGCCGGGCCGGGCGAGGACAGCTGTGGCCGCGCAGGCTGAGCAGGGGGCGCAACGTGGGGAGCGCGGGGCTGCCGGCGCCAGATTGCCCCGGAATGCCCGCGCGAGCGCAGAGTGGGTGGCGGCCGCTGGCCCTGCAACCGGAGCTGCTGCCCCTGGTTAAAAATACCCCTGCCCTCCCCTCCCCCGCCTGCCCTCCCCTCCCCCGCCTGCCCTTCTGTCCAGGCCCCGCCGCCCCACCCCGGCAGGCGCTGGCCCCTCCCCGGGGACAACCCTGCCTTTGGCGAATGTGCCCTCGGGGAGCTGGTCCCCGGCGGCCGAGGGAGGGGCGGGGAGACATCGTGAGCAAGAGATAGTCAAAGTCGGTGCCGGAGAGATAAGGAGAGAGCCGAGGGGAAGCGGGTTAGGAGTGGGAGAAGAGGAAGACGAAGGAGGAGGGACGAGGGTGGAGGGAGAGGCGGGGAGGAGCGCTCTTCCTGGTTGGGCCCTGCCCTGAGCTGCTACCCGGGAAGCCCGCCGCGGGGACCTCCGCGACGACCCAACCTCCCCTCCCCTAGGTAAGGAGTACGGTGGGCGGGCCGCGCGTCTTTCCATCCACTGCTCCTGGGCTGAGGGGCTGCTCCAGATAGGCCCCTGCTCCGGGCCGGCTCGGTGCTTAGGGCGGCGTGAGGACGCCGGCTCCAGCCTGGGCTCCGCACTGTCCCCAGGGCCTGGGCTGGGGCCTGGCGGCTCTGATCTCCAAATCTGCCCCGGAGCCTAGGGAGAAGGGCCCTTCTTTCCTGGGGTTGTCAGTCCCTAAGCCAGAGAAAAAACTCGATGAACTAAGAGCTTGGCTAATTTGGGGAGGGGATAATAGGCGGGCCAACAGGGTCGAGACCCCTCTCTCATTTTTCCAGTTCCTTGAGTGGGGTTCCGCCCTACCCCACCTAGCCGCTGGGCTGACAGAACTGCCGGCCAAGAGTCAGGGGAAGGAGAAGTGGTGGTCAGAATACCTGGGAACCGGGGAGCCCTTTCCTGGATTCTGGGAGCACAGAGCCCTGAGCACTGTGAGGAGGGCAGACGTCTGGGTTTGAGGAGGAAAGGAGGGTAGGGCAGGAGAGAATCGCTAGCAGGCAGGAGCTGGGTTCTAGTACTGGGAAGGTTCCCTGCAGAACTGCCTGTCCTACAGGATGGCGGAGGAGTTCATCACACCCGTTTACTGCACTGGGGTGTCAGCCCAAGTGCAGAAGCAACGGGCCAGGGAGCTAGGCCTGGGCCGCCATGAGAATGCCATCAAGTACCTGGGCCAGGATTACGAGCAGCTGCGGGTGCGATGCCTGCAGAGTGGGGCCCTCTTCCGAGACGAGGCCTTCCCCCCAGTGCCCCAGAGCCTGGGCTACAAGGAGCTGGGTCCCAACTCCTCCAAGACCTATGGCATCAAGTGGAAGCGCCCCATGGTGAGAGGGGCCACCTTGGGTGGGACTCAGCTGACCCTTGTCCTGGGTAGGGAGTGGGGTCTGGGTGGCTGGGAGCCAGTTTCTAGAAGGGACTGGCCCAGGGACAGGACTCTGGGTCTTGCAGGAGCTGTTGTCAAATCCCCAGTTCATCGTGGATGGAGCCACTCGCACAGATATCTGCCAGGGAGCTCTAGGTAGGCCCCCGGGGTTGGATTCTAGGTGTTTTTTCCACGACAGCTCCCCATTCCCGCTCCTTTGGGTTCTGCCCCAGCCCCTCCCTCCTACAAGCCCCGACAGGCTTTGGAGACAGGCTTTGGCTATCAGCACTGGGGCTGGTTTGCCCAGTTCCTGGATCTTGTCTGTAAGCTGAGAGGCACCCCACCCAGAGTACCAATATAGTACCCACGAGCACACACACATACACCCCGGGCCTGACATGGGTCTTTTCCATCCCAGGGGACTGCTGGCTCTTGGCTGCTATCGCCTCCCTCACCCTGAATGACACTCTTCTCCATCGAGTGGTTCCTCACGGCCAGAGCTTCCAGGATGGCTATGCAGGCATCTTCCACTTCCAGGTGAATGGCCTGGCCCCCTGGGAGGAGGGGTAGCAGGCACTGGAGGAGATGTGGAAGGAGGCCCCAGCACTCTGGACTTAGGGTGACGGGGCCACACCCTGCAGGGGGAGCCCTCCCTCTGGAAGGTATTTGCCTTCTCAGTGCCGCTCCAGTCATGTGTGAAACGGTTGGGCAGGTATTTCTACTGGCAGTTCTCCTGGGTGGTTGTGCGTTATCAGGGAGAAACTGGAGGAATAGAAAGACTTCTGTGTTATGTCCTGTGGGACAAATTCTTCTCACCGGGGCCTCAGTTTCTGCCTCTGAAAAAGGAGTGTTCTGCTGGGGAAAATTTGACCATTCCCCGCTTGTCAGTCTTCCCATCTCCCAACTTGCACACTCTGGCAGCCTCTGACAGCCCTGACAAAGAAAGACTCAGGAGTAAGTCTGTTTACACCGGTTCTTCCTGGCGTTTGTGACAGGGCCATTTTTCAAGTCCTACAAATGAATTCTCAATGAGCTGGGGTTGGGAGAGACACAGCCCAGCACCTGCCCTGGTGGTCCCAACCAGCCAGACGACAGTGGGTGTCTTCTCCTTCCGTCTATCCAGGGAGCCCACACCACACTATCCTTCCGCCTTGCTCAGAGCCGATGGCCCCCAGCGGCCACCTAGCTGAGCCACATTCGCAAAGGGCCACACCTGCCGGGCTCAAGTCCGCAGGGGCGTGGCCTTCCCACCCCTCTCCCCGCCTCCTTCCCTCATCCTTCCAATCCATTCCTCCCTGTCTTCTGATTGGCCCTTTCAATATCCCTCCGCCCTCCTACCCCAGCTCTATGCACCCTCTCCGCTCCTTCCGGCATTGTTCTTGGCCGGGCACCTTCGGGCTGCCGCTGCCCTGGGGTTGAGTCCCACCCTACGTCCTACCCTGGGAAACCTGCCGCTAGTCATCTCTTAAGCAAATCACTTGATTGTGAGGAACCAGCCCCACCTATCTAGTGGTAGAAAGCTCTGGATACACATTTTAATTCTACATCTGTTTATCTATATACCTGTGTGGTAAAAAATACAGTAATGTTTTACATTTTTAAAAAGTTTATTAGAGTAAAAGAAACATTGCCATGAATCCCCCTCAAAATATCCCGTCTGGGGCCAGGGATTTAGCTCAGTGGTTTTGCCCCTGCTGCGCAAGCGCTAGGACCCGAGTTCGATCCCCGGTACCAAATAAATAAATGAAAATATTCCGTCCTGCTTCTAATACATATATCCCATCCTTCTTAGAGCTTTCAGAAGTACTGGAAATCCTTTTTCTGGAGTGTCTTTAGTTGTGCTGTCGTGGCTGCCTTGATGTCCTGAATCCATTCTAAATGTGTACCTTGCTTGGTCATTTTGACTTTTGGGAAGAGCCAGAGTTGCAGAGTGCCAGATCCAGTGAATTAGATAGATGAGCTTGCACCACAATGGTTTTAGGAGCCTGTCTTTTCTTTGGACTGCACAAGCCCGCGGTGCTCACTGTATTTCTGATGACACCCCATAAAGACACTCAGGCAGGAGGACACCCAGAACTGCACATTTAAACATTCACCATTTTGATCGCCTCGTGTGCGGATGTGTGCCCACATACGTTTTTGAGACAGGATTCTGGCCCTGAACTCACAATCCTGTCTCAGCCTTGCAGAGTGCTGGTATTACAGGTGTGTATTCATGCCTGGCTCCCAGCCTTTATGTTTTTGAGCCAGGGTCTCACTAAGTTGCCCGGATGAGACTTGAGCTTGTGATCCTCCTGCCTCAGCCTCCCAAAGTGTTGAGCTTAAAAGATATGTGCCCGGAAAAAAAAAAAAA
>NW_004624767.1:21105889-21158256 GCF_000247695.1 Heterocephalus glaber | reverse complement strand
GGGAAGATACTCAGCAGGGGAATAGCTGGGTCAAATGGGACCTCTAGTCCTAGTTCTTTGAGGTATCTCCATACTGATTTCCACAGTGGTTGCTGTCAACATTAATCTTTAGAAAGAAATGATTTTTTTTTTTTGGTACAGGGGATCGAACTCAGGACCTTGTGCTTTTGAGGCAGGCATGGTGCCACTGAGCTAAATCTCCAGCCCAAGAAATGATTTTTGACATTGTCAATTCTATTCATAGTGCTTTTCCTATCACCACTCTTTGCTTTTTGTTCGTTATCTTGTTCCATCTCCTTTCTTTGGATTGATTGATTTAGTTAGTTTTGTTTTGTGAGACAGGGTCTCGCTATGTAGTTCAAGCTGGCTTTGAACTCAGCCTCTTGAGTGCTGGGATTACAGGAGTACACCACCATGCCTGGCTCTTGAATTTATTTTATGACTTCTTAAATTTGATACTTAGTTCATTGATTTGGATTTTTTATTTTAATTTCTTAAAATGTGAGTATATTTTTAGCTATGATAAACATCAAGTTTAAAATTGATTTGTTTTTTCATACTCTTTGATGTCCAAATCTTTCCACAGCTCAATGTTTTAGTTGCTATTTCTTTTTTTTTTAGTTGCTATTTCTTGTAAGTAGCATATAGCAGGCTTCTTAATAATCCAGTTTGAAAAATTTATATATTTTGCCTGGACATGGCAAAAGAGAGTTCCAGGACAGCCTGAACTACATAATGAGACCCTGTCTTCCAAAAAAAATTGTCTTTTGATTAGAGTTTAGTCCACTGTGAGTTAGTTTGACACTCATAGTGATAACTGATATATATATATATATGTATATTATATTTATTCAGTTCACTTAACTGTGTTTACTTATTTTCTGTTTGTCTTTCCTGTCATGCCACCTTGCATTTTTTTTTTTTAGGGGGTACCGGAGATCAAACTCAGGACCTTGCACTTGTGAGGCAGGGGCCGGAACCACTGAGCTAAATCCCCAGCCCCCATACTGGGTTTTTACTCTTTTTCTCTACTAAATTTTTCCCATTGTGAGTTTGGAAAACTTAAAAGAGTATTTATTTTCAGCTGGGCATGGTGATATATATCTGTCATTCTAGCTACTTGGGAGGCTGAGGCAGGAGGGCTGAAAGCCCAAGGCCAGCCTGCACAGTTTAGAGACCCTGTTTCAAAAAATACAAAGGAGCTGGGGATTTAACTCAATGGTAGAGTCCCCCTGAGTTCAATGCCCAGTACCACAAGAAGAATCAAACAAATATTTTTTCTTTGTTTTTTGTAAGACCCTGTCTCAAAATATGAATAAATAAGATTAGTTGGTTGATTTTTTTTTTTTTTGAGACAGGGTCTTGCTATGTAGTTCAGATTGGCCTTGAACTCACAGTGATCCTCCTGCTTCAGCCTCCTGAGTGCTGGGATTATACCATGCCCGGCTATCTCATATCTTTTCCCTGGAACAATGCAAAGATCTTAGAATATGCAACTTAATTGCCTGTCCCTTTGTTTAATATGCTGGCATAAACTAGAGTTTTAGTTCTACACAGGGTTTTGTTTTGTTTTTGCTGTCAGTTAAACACATCGTCATCATCATCATTTGAGCTAGCCAGTTTGGGTGTGGTAGTTTTGCTTACCATTCACAGACCTCTCACCTGAACTTACTTTCTATCTGCCTGAATTACAGTCTTGTGTATTTTTTTTTTTTTGGTACCAGGGACCAAACTCAGGACTTTGCGCTTGTGAGGTAGGCGGCAGAACCACTGAGCTACGTCCCTGGCCCTTGTGTATTTCTTTTAGCAAGGTTCTGTGGTGATAAATTTTCTCAGTATTTATCTAAAGTGCTGGGGATGTAGCTCAGTGGCACCACGCCTGCCTGGCAAGTGCAAGGTTCTGAGTTCGTTCCCTGGTACCGGGAAAAAGTATTTGTCTAAAGGGCCTTCATAGCGTGCTTATCCATGATGGTTCTCTGGATATTGAATTCTGGATTAACACTATTTTCAGCCCATTGAAGATACTGTTATTTATTTGTTTGCAACAAGGTCTCACTAAGTTTCTCAGGCTGAGCTTGAGCTCAAAGTCCTGTCTCAGCCTTCTGAATAGTTAGAATTAATGTGTGCACCACCATGCTCAGCTTAAACTTTTTTTTTTTTGGTACAGGGATTGAACTCAGGACCTTGTGCTTTCGAGGCAGGCACAATGCCACTGAGCTAAATCCTCAGCCCTTATTTTAATTTGATATTTTATAATTTCACTATGCTGTGTTGAGGTGTGGATTTCTTTTCATTCTGCTTTGGATTTGTCAAGCTTCTGGGTCTAAATTGATGTCTTTCACCAATGCTAGAAATTTTCTTAGCCATTATCTGTTAAAATATCACCTCCTTAGGGCTGGGATGTAGCCCAGTGGTAGAGCACTTGCCTAGCATGCACAAAGCTCTAGGTCCAATCCCTAGCAACACACACACACACACACACACACACACACACACAGGCACGCGCATGCACACATACCCACATGCATGCTCCACCTCCTTCCTATTCTATTTTTTTGAAATTCTAGTCAAGTAGAAGCTGAACCTTCTCACTCAATATTCTTTCTCTCATTTTTATTTCTCTCTCTTAATCTCTGGCCTGTATTGGGCAGTTTCCTTAGCTGAATTCTTTTTGTTTGTTCATTGTTTCTTTGTTTTGTTGTTGTTGGTTTTGTTTGTTTGTTGAGACAGGGTCTCCCTATTCAGGCTGGCATTGAACTTGCAGGCAATCCTCCTGCCTCAACCTCCCAAATGCTGGCATTATCAGGCCTGCTCTATCACACCTGTTGTTTTTTTGTTTTTTGGAATTTTTTTGTACCAGGGATCAAACTCAGGCCCTTGTGCTTGCAAGGCAGGCAGTGGCACCACTGAGCTAAATCCCTGGCCCTGTTTTTGTTTTTTGAGACAATACAGTTCAATTTGGCCTTGAACTTACTATGTAGCCCAGGCTGGCCTGGAACTGACAGTGATCCTGCCTTGGCCTCCTGAGTGCTGGGATGACATGTCCAACAGTGGGTTGGCTTTTGTCCACTGTGGCTGCCAGTGCTTGTCATCATTCCCTGTCTCCTTGTGTGATCTCTGTCTCTTGCGGCCTGGAGGTTGATGCGTGGGAGTCCTCTGAGTCCTTGGAGGATTAAAGTTCTTCCAGAATGTTTCTGGCAGCCACCTGGAATACTGTCACCCCAGGACCCTTTTAGAAATGAAATTTGTTCCTTATGGTTTTCTTGGCTTCACAGGCAGCAGGAATTAGAGCAAGGGTACCTGCAAAGTGGCTGGTGATTATGTTTTTTTCCTCCCTGTGGACTTACTTTTCTTTCCCACTTACCTGCTGGAGTTTCTCACAGGGATTGCAGGGTAATTGCAGGAATCACCTGCCAGACACTCTGCCTCAGGTCGACCCTGGGCTTCATCCTCTGTCCTGTGCTCAGGTCTCCCAGGGGTTGACAGAAGCCCTTTGCATTATTCACCTTGCAGGGCCTCTTGTTTTCATTCTCTAAAAAACTGCTTTATCGAGATTTAATTGACATACCATATAATTCACCTATTTAAAGTGTGCAATTCAGTGGCAGAACTGTACAACCGTCATCACATCAATTTTAGAATATTTCAGGGGCCAGGGATTTAGCTCAGTAGTTCCAGCGCCTGCCTTGCAAGCCCAAGGACCCGAGTTCGATCCCTGGTACCAAAAAAAAAAAAAAAAAAGAATATTTCATTAACCTCCCCCCCAAAATCGCACCCCTTGATTGTCACTCCCAAGCACCACCCACCCCGGGGCCCTGGCCACCACTAATCTCCACCCCATCTCTCCAAACTGGCCCATCCAGGATATTTCATATGAATGAAATTATATACTATGTGATCCTTTGAGACTGACCTTTTTCAGTTAGCATGTTTGCAAGGTTCATACATGTTACAGTCTGTATTAGTGCTTGATTCATTTATTTGTGGTACTGGGGATTGAACCCAGGGCCTTTGCACTGAGCTATACCTCCAGGCTTAATTTTTATATGGAAACAAGTTCTCACTAAGTCACTCACTTGCCCAGCTGGGCTCACATTTGTGGTTCTCTGTCCTCAGCCTCTCTGAGTGCTAGGATTATAGACATGAACCCCACCACACCCAGCTTGGTTCCTTTTTACTGTCAAATAATATTCTAATTTTTGGACACACCTTCTGTATTTCACTCATCAGTTGATGGATAAGTGGTTGTCTCCTCTGTTGGCTGTCATAATAATGCTGCTCTGAACATCCTTGTACAAGCTTCGTGTGGCCAGCCTTGTTCACTCTGCAGCATCCATGAAGGAGTGCGATGATGGCTCAGACGGTAGCTCGCTGTCTGACCTTTTGAGAAGCTGCCAGGGCACCTTCCAAAGCAGCTGCACCATTTTCCATCCCACCAGCAGTGTGTGAAGCCCAGATTTTTCCATGTCCTCGCTGACACCTGTTATGATCTAGGTTTTTGATTGTTGTAAATTTGGGAGGGAAGGATGTTGTGGTTGATTAGGACCTTTAAAAAGAAATTTTAGGTATTCTACCCAGCACTGGGTTATTTTAGTAAAAGTATTCAGGCAGCTAAATTACCTGAAATGCAAGACCCTGTCATCCTTTGTTGGTTCTTTGTGGGCTCTTGCTTTCTTTCTTGCCTTTTTTTTCTTTTCTCCTCTCCTCTCCTCCCCTCTCTCTCTTTCTGTCCTGGGGATTGAACCCAGTGCCTTTGCAGTGAGTTATACCCCTGCCCCCCCCTTTTGGTATTGGGGATCAAACTCGGGACCTCTTGGGCTTTTAAGGCAGGCAGCGGAGCCACTGAGCTAAATCCCCAGCTCACCTCTGCCCCTTTTTTATTTTTAATTTTGATATTTTGAGACAGGGACTTGCTAAGTTGATCGGGGTGGCCTCAAACTCGACCTCCTGCCTCTGCCTTCCAGGGTGCTGGGATTACAGTCCTGCACCCCTACACCTGGCTTCTAATCATTGTCCACACAGCAGCTGGAGCCACCTTTAGGATACTAATGTAGCTGCATCCCTCCCTGTTGCAGACCCACTGATGGGCCTGTTTGCTCTGTAATTCAGGCCATTCACCTTTACACACACCCAACTTCTGCTCACCTCCGCAGCGTCCCTGAGTCCCTGCTCCAGGAGCCTGGACCCTCACCAGCCACTCTGCCCCCGAGATGTTCAAGGCTCTTGTCTCTGCTCTTGGATCGCCCTCTGCCTGGCTTGTGCTTCCAGGTCTCAGCTAACACATCCCCTTCCTGCAGGAGCCCAGCTTGCTTTTCTTTACATTTATTCTGTAAATGACCTCTGAGGTGCTCAGACCCACCCTTCCCCTTCAGTAGTGGGAGCCCTGAGAGCAGGGACTTGTCTGTCCAGCTGTGTTTCTGTCACCTAGCACCTACTGTACACTTAGTAGTGTTTATTGAATGAATGACCGGACACGTGAGGTATGGGTGTGAGGCTGGGGTTAAGGGGACCCCTCTGCCCTGCTGGCCCCTGATCCTGGCTTCCTCTCTATCAACAGCCACCTTCTGGGTAAACCCCCAGTTCAAGATCCGGTTGGACGAAGTGGACGACGAAGATGACTATGGGAATCGCGAGTCTGGATGCAGCTTCGTGCTGGCTCTCATGCAGAAGCACCGCCGCCGCGAGCGCCGCTTTGGTCGCGACATGGAGACCATCGGCTTCGCCGTGTACGAGGTGAGCCCGAGTCGGCCCTCTGCATGCTGGAGCGAGCTCCACCAGGGGGCGCCCGAGGCCGCCTCGCTCCCTTTGCCCCTGCTGGCAGGGTCACACCTGAGGCGGCAGGGACCTAAAATTCACCTTGTGAGGCAAGGGGGAGGAGAGAGAGGTGGTTGGCTGCCAGAGGGAAGGTTTTGGACTTCACCTTCATCTGTGGAGGCCAGGGTGCTGCTCTCGGGAAGAGGGAGCTGGCTTGACTAACACCTGGCAGGCAACAGCTTCTGGGGACCAGACTTTGACTCAGCTTCAGAAAATGTGGACAAGTGGGCTGCCCTTGGGATCAGAGAGCCCCCTGCCTCAGCAGTGTTCGAGCAGAGGCTGGCCAAGGAGGGCAGCAACAGGGGATTGGCCCTCTGACAATTTCTCTGTACCTGTCCGGCTTCCTGAGCTCTGCTTAAGACGGGGACAGAAATTTCTGGATCTCCTTAGCCTCTGGGGTCAAGGCAGGCCACAGTCTTGGCCCATCCCAGACCTCTGGCAGGAGGATCTGGGCCTATATTGTCCCTGGGTTTTTACTCCAGCTGCTTGGCCATGCTGGCAGCTGTTCTAGAGGCCCTGGTGCCGTGTGGAGGCCCAGGGTGTCTGAGACACAGACAACCTTCTTGGCCTCCCTCCCAGCTCACACAACCCGGTCTCCTCTGGCCCCAGGCCTAGGGATCTGCCTCCTGTCTCATCCCCTCCCTGCAGGCTGAGAGTTCAGGATCTCTGCCCAGCATGTGTGTCCCGCCCCAGGACACACAACTCTCCCTTCCTTCCTGTCTTGCAGGTCCCTCGGGAGGTAGGTGTGGCCCCCAACTCACTTGGATTTACCTACTCATGAACACACATGGCCTCGTGGGGCCCAGCGAAGCATCACAGTAGCAAACACATCCATATGTAAGGTGTTGAGATGTCACCTTGTGTTACTACCTGGAAAGTCCTTTCCTCAAGACTGTTCAGTGGACCTCTCCTGACCCCTCTAGCCAGTAGCAAGGAGGGCTGGCTTTGAACCCTGGTCCTCAGAGGTCTACCCAGACGTGCACAGACAGGACTCTCCCTGTCTTGCTGTTTCCACTGAATAAGTTCACCCCAGGGTCCACCTGGGGTAGTGGTTAGGAGTGCTGCATTAGCTGACCACCCTTGAGCAAGTTGCAGAAGCTCTGAGCCTTGGTGTTTGTGGCTGTTAAATGGGTATAGCAAAAAAAAATGGGTCTAACAGCACTGCCTTCGGGACCTTGTGAGTGCTTAGGGAGGTGCCACCTGTCAAGTACCCCGTGGTATCTGACATGGGGAAGGCACCAGTGCTAACCCATGAGAATGTCATATGGTGTCAAAGTGTTCCAAAGGGGCTTATTCGAACTCAGCTGCTCTGATCCTCCACCCTCCATGGTTAGGGAGGCAGATGGAGAAACTGAGGCACATTGACTTGTCCAGGTCACATGGGCAGCCAGGGCTTCGAGTCTGGGGCTGGGGCAAGGACAGCTCCTGAGGGTGGGCCGAGTGGGTGGCCGCAGCCTTGCCCCCTCCTGCTTCTTGCCAGCTGGAGGGCCAGTCGGCTGTGCACTTGAAGCGAGACTTCTTCCTGGCCAACGCATCCCGGGCACGCTCAGAGCAGTTCATCAACCTTCGGGAGGTCAGCACCCGTTTCTGCCTGCCGCCTGGGGAGTACGTGGTGGTGCCATCCACCTTCGAGCCCAACAAGGAGGGCGACTTTGTGCTTCGCTTCTTCTCAGAGAAGAGCGCTGGGACCCAGTGAGTCACAGACCACCCCCTTGCTCCTCCCACCTTCCCCCTGCAGCCCCTGTCCCCCTGACCAGCCCCTCTTTCTGCCCACTCTTCAGGGAGCTGGATGACCAGGTCCAGGCCAATCTCCCAGATGAGGTGCGTGGTCCACTCCACCAGCTGCCATCCCTTCCCTTTGTCCCTCACTCCTGGGTGTCCTGCAGCCCTGGGCTTCGGCTGGCAGGGCTGATCCCTCCTCCTGATAGAAGCCATCACTGCCAAATACCTACAGTTTGCCAAGACCCTATGATAACAATGACATAGTCCCTGATAGCTCATCTGTGCCAGGCTGGCGTATCTCATTTCTTACCCATAACAACCCTATGTGGGTCCTGTCCCTGTGTCCCCTCCGAATAGGAAACTCAAATTCAGAGAGGTGAGGAACCTGCCCAAGGTTGTGCAGCAGGGATCCGAACTTGCACCATTCACACTGAGCTAAGCTGCACCCAGGAGTCCTGGGCAGGGGGCTCCTGACTGGTTGCCAGAGTGAGGCTCAGAGGGGAAGTGACATGTGGCCCATGAGTGCCCCTGCCCTCCCTCAGGGGCTGTCCCCATAGGTGGGTGCAGAGCACCTCACCAGTCCCCTCCCTTCTCCACCCAGAAAGTGCTCCCAGAAGAGGAGATCGATGAGAACTTCAAGGCCCTCTTCAGGCAGCTGGCAGGGGAGGTAGGCTGGGGTGGGGGTGGGGGTGGGGGGGGGTGGGGTGTGTAATCCCTTCCCAGGGCCAGTGCCATCCCTGCTCTTCCCCCAGGACCTGGAGATCAGCGTCAGGGAGCTGCAGACCATCCTGAACAGGATCATTAGCAAGCGTGAGGATCCCCAAATGGCTGCTCTGCACACCCTGTGCTGCTTCCTCATTCCTGCACAGTGTCAAAATCCAGGCTTTTAGAGCTGAATTCCACACCTTAGTCTGTGGGGCTGGAGGTGCCCTCTGCTGCCTTTCGGAGCCCAGCTCAGCACCATTTCCATCCCAGACTCCTGCTCCTGCTGCACCCCATTGCCTGGCTGAGCTCTGGGTCCTTGTGGGGTCATTATGGTTTTGCAGGCTCACGGTGGAGCTGTCCAGCAGCACCTTAGTGCCAAGGGAAAGGCTCTCCTCCCAAAGATGCACCCCAGGCTAGGCCAAATGGCTGGGGAAGCAGGGCGACCCTGGGCCCTGCCTGCTTGTGGGGACTGGCCTGCCCCAAGTTGTGCTTATTTTGCCGCCTTCAGCCTGTTGTGTTCATGGCCTCCCGTCTTCTGGGGAAGCTGTGCTTTCCCTTGGAGCCTGCAGCAAAACCCTGCCTGTCTGATTTTCTGCCCAATTTCCTGCACTTCTGTTCAGCACTGGCTTCATTTTACTCTGGGCCAATCAGTGGGTACCAGTGTGGCTGCTGGGACACCAGCTCAACCACTAAAATACTTCACACTCTTTTCTGACTGTGAACCCCCTCCTTGAGACTCTGTACCCACGGGCAGGACAGTGACTTGCTGCCCAGGCTCCCAGCATGAGGCAGGTACGGGAGGCTCAGTGGGTCAAAGTGCCGGAACTGGTGTTTTGTAGACAAAGACCTTCGGACCAAGGGCTTCAGCCGGGAGTCGTGCCGCAGCATGGTGAACCTCATGGATGTATCCTTCTGTCTGCTTTGTCTCCTAATGCCAAGTGTCAGGGGCTAAGGGTCTGAAAGGCACTGCTGAGTGAACCATCCCCGGAATAATGCCAAGAAAAGGACCAGGCTGGGGGCACGAGGATGCATACCTGCCCCATGTGCCAACAACTTCTTGGGCATTTTTCAGTTGATTGAGAGGGGAAAGCTAAGGCACAGGCTTTGTGGCAAGACCTGGGTCCCCAGCTGACCCTGAAGCTTGGTGCTATTTCCACACCCTCCCCAACACACCCAGTTCAGAGAACACAGCTAACCTGTTTGGGGTGACTGCACATGGCACTTGCTTCTCCCCACCCGCCAGTTGTCCTGCTTTCCCTGTGGCCAGTCTCCCTCTTCCCCAGCTGTCCCCTCCCACAGGCCTGGTCTAAGGTGCTGAGTTTCCTTCTTAATGGCTGCTCAGCGTGATGGCAATGGGAAGCTGGGCCTGATGGAGTTCAACATCCTGTGGAACCGCATCCGGAATTACCTGGTAGGTGGTCCCTGGCTGGACTGCGTGGCTTTGGTCATGGCAGGAGTAGGCCAGGCTGCAGGCCCCAGACAGGCTGTGTGGGCCAGGCTTCTGCCTTGCCTCTGCCTCTACATGATTCACCTTCAGCAACTCTGGGGCTGGACTGAGGTGGAGGCAGGAGAGCTCCATGACTCAGCCTGGCTTCACCCTCTGCCCCTGCCCCAGGCCATCTTCCGGAAGTTTGACCTGGACAAGTCAGGCAGCATGAGTGCCTATGAGATGCGGATGGCTATCGAGTCTGCAGGTGAGACCCAAGGGCTGATGGTACCTGTTGGGCCCAGGGCTAGTGGCACCATTGTTCCTGACCCCAGGTTGCCCCGAGTGGCCTATGGCTGTGGCTGCCCACAGCCCTTGTCCCTTTCGTGTGGTGATGTGAGGGCCCTTGCTGGCCTTTCCTATGTAAGGGCCAGCCCTGAGCCAAGGGCTATGTCAGCATCTTCCATTCTCTCCTCACTGTAGCCTGATAGGACAGGGTCCTTCATCATCCCCCTGTACACACAAGAACCGTGAGGCTCTGAGAGGGAAAGCACTCACCCCAGGCCACATAGCTAGGGAGGGATAAGGCCAGGCTTCCCACTGCTAGTGAGAGATGTGCAGGCCTCCGGTGTGTTGGTCCATTTCAGGACAAGGCCAGGACATGGGGAACAGACCCAGCCAGGGCCCGGGGCCCTTGGTGCCTGCTCTTAGCCCTGGCTGGGCTTGGGCTGGCACTCCCTCTGGGACTGGCTCTCACTTGCCCAGCCCTCACTGCTCCTACCCTGCCCAGGAGGTGTCCCTTGACCCCTGCTTGGCCTGTCCTCCCTGTCCCCTCACTCACCCTCCCGCCCAGGCTTCAAGCTCAATAAGAAGCTGTACGAGCTCATTATCACCCGCTACTCTGAACCTGACCTGGCCGTTGACTTTGACAACTTTGTGTGCTGCCTGGTGCGGCTAGAAACCATGTTCCGTGAGTGCCCCTGACTGGCTCCACTCTCCCTCTATCCCAGTTGCCCTGGGAGCTGGTGGGAACGACAGAGGGGCAAATGGCAGGTGCAGACAGTGGGGCTCACGAGGGCTCTGTGCTTGGTCTCCTGAGGTGGAGAGGGGGTCCATCAGAAGGGCTCAGGAAGTCCTCTCAGAGCCACCTCCCAGCTTAAGAGGTGACAGCTTGGGGAGCAGTGGGGGAGCCATGAGTTTCCCATGAGTTACCAGTACCATGGCATTTTTTCTCCATACGCAGGGTTTTTCAAAACTCTGGATACGGATCTGGATGGAGTGGTGACCTTTGACCTGTTCAAGGTGGGACTCTGGGTGGAGTTGCCAGCGGGCGGTGGTTTTCTTACCTGACCGATGTTCTGAGGGAAGAAGGGAGAGGGGAGATCTCCACAGGAGCCAGCAGCCTGGGAAGACAGCATCTGCGCCTGTGAGGGTCTCTCAAAGAGGGCAAGGAGATGGTAGCTCCTGAGTCTGGGGTGGGCCCTAGACTTGGGGTCCACGTGAAGAAGGAGACTGAAGCAGCTGAGTCTGTTGCCCCTACCCACTAGTCTTCTTCTTCCTGCAGTGGTTACAGCTGACCATGTTTGCATGAGGCCGGGGCTTGGTGCCCTCTGCTGCTCCTCTTCTTTCCTCGTCTTCCTGCCATGCCACGCCAGGCCACACCAGGCCACACCAGCTGCAAGTGCCTTCCTTGGAGCAAGAAGGCACCCTTGTCCTCCTGTCCCTTCTCCGGCCACCACTGTTCACCTGCTCTGGGCAAAGCTGCATGGCCCTCCCTGTCCCCCGCCGTGGGCTCAGGGTGGACTCACCTGCCCCATCCCCCCATTGCCAAGCCAGGAAGGCAGCTATTCCCTTATTCCTGCCTCAGGGCGGGGTGCAGCCCCCAAGCCAGCAGCCTGATGTGACCTCTGGCTTACTCCAGAGGCCACTCCCAGCCCCACCCACCTGGCCCCACCTGCAGACTTTATAACCACTAGCTGCACAGCACAGTTGTCTGCAGTCTGCCACCTGGGCATGTGAGCCCCTCCTGGGATCGCCTGTGCCTTCCTGGGCTGAAGCCAAAGCCCCCTCCTAGCCCTGCAGCCCACCCCTCTGCAGCCCTTCATGCCTGCCAGGAGCTGCCTGCCTGGGGGGGTTGACCTTCCTTGCTCCTCTCCTTTTTTATATTGGTGATTTTAAAGGAACTGGTTGTGGGGTTCCAGAGGCACTGGGTGTGGGGCAGGGAGGTCCCATGTTTCCATGCAGAGGAACCCCAAATAATAAAGGAAAAGGCTTCACCCATCTCTGGAGTGTGATTCTCCCAGAACTGCTGTTGTGCCTTGGCCTGGGGTACAGCTCATGGCCTCAGACCCCCTGCTGGAGCCCTGGGGACCTGGGTGGGACCATGGCCTGGGAAGTTGGGGAGGATTGGGCACAGGGACAGGGCCACACAGCTGAGGGCCATGTGGCCTGGCTGGTCTTACACGTCCTGCTCTAGGGCTGGAACCCTGACCTCTGCCTTCCTTTCACACATCCGCCAGTGGAAGGCTCAGGCTGAAACCCAAACCCCTACTTAGCACACACCTGGCCCCCCAGAGGTCCCCAGAGCACAGAGCCTCCTTCAGGTCCTGCAGTGCGGGTGGGGGCTGTCCCTGTGACCTCACCTGCCACTTACATAAGCTGCTCAGCCCCTCTGGGAGTTCAGCTCCTCTTACCACAGATGAGTGGGCTTGGGTTGGGACAGGAGCTGGAGCTGCCTGGCAGTGAGGGATGGAGGCGGAGGTTCCTTCGGCTGAGCCAGACTGCCTGACTCCAGTCTCAGTCACCCTGAGCTTACGTGTTGCCCGTGTCACCTGCTCAGTGGGAGCCCCTGGCCAGTGCCAGCTGGGCCTCAGTGTCTCATAAGTAAGGGGCTGGTTTGTGAGAGGGGTGGGGGAGGCGGGCGATGTTTGTCACATCCTCAGCTCCCCTCAGGAGTTCACTGGATGGGGATGCAGGTTTGGAACACCTGGGGCTTCACCATCGGACACCCTAGGCTGAGGCTGCCTTATTTAGACATTGTTAAAGCATTTTTCCCAAGTGTCACCTATGCAGCCAAGTTCCTGTCCCCTGGAGTGGGAGAAGGAGGGGCTGCCGTAATCACTGGCATCTCCTTATTTGTTACTCTAACCTCTGAGCCCTTCTGACTGCAACTGCAGTGTGGAGCCTGGTGACTGCATCCCCTGTGCTGATGCTGGAATGAGGGCTCCTGCAGTTCTGATGGCCTCCAGAGGAAAGGGAAGGTGGTGGTGCTGCATTCACTGCCAGGGTCCTGCAGCAAGGGCCTGCCGATCTGGCTGTGAGGCGGCCTCTGGGACCCTGTGCTTTTCTAACTCAGGAGGAGAGAGATGGAGAGATGGGGGAGAAAGGGCCTGAGGGAGGGAGCTCGAGGAGGGAGGCCTCCTGTGATGTAACCTGACCCCTCTGAGCTGAGGACTCAGGGCGACCTCTGTGGTCCTCACCCCTGGCCTGATCCTCTACCTCCCAGGGCTCCGCCGCCCCCTTACTTAAAGCCCAGCCAACTGGGCTTCTGCTCAGGCCGCTGGCCATGGCCTTCACAGACCTGCTGGATGCCCTGGGTGGCGTAGGCCGCTTCCAGCTTGTCTACACCGCCCTGCTGCTGCTGCCCTGCAGCCTGCTGGCCTGCCACAACTTCCTGCAGAATTTCACAGCCGCTATGCCCCCTCACCACTGCCGGCGCCCCGCCAACCACACTGCCACCAACGACTCGGGGGCCTGGTTGAGGGCTACCATCCCCCTGGACCAGCACGGAGTCCCTGAGTCATGCCAGCGCTTCACAGAGCCTCAGTGGACCCATCTGAGCCCCAACACCTCTGTCCATTCAGTGGCCACAGAGTCCTGCAAGCACGGCTGGGTCTATGACCGCAGCATTTTCCCCTCCACCATCGTGACAGAGGTCAGAGGGGGCCGGGGGGTGGGGGGCTGTAGCCCAAGGCCGTGGCTGAATGCCCTTTCTCCCCCTGCAGTGGGACCTGGTGTGTGAGGCCCGCACCCTCCGGGACCTGGCTCAGTCCATCTACATGGCTGGGGTGCTGCTGGGGGCCGCCGTGTTTGGCAGCCTGGCAGACAGGTGAGTGGGGGGTTCCAGCAGCCAAGCAAGGGCCTGAAAGTCCCAGCTCTGCATTAGTTTTTCTTTATAAAATGTATTGGTGTATTTTGAAATGGATCATACATATGTCCATGCCAAAATTCCAAAAGGTACAAAAAGTATTCAGGAGGGAAACTTCCCTTTCTCACCCCCGTCCCTCCATTCCAGAGGGAAGGATCTCCAGGAGGTCAGCCCAGTTTTCCTGTCTCTGACCAGACTTTCTTTTCTTTTCCTGTTGTCTCCCTTCTCTTCTCTGCCCTCGCTCTCTCTCCTGCTCTTGTTCTCTCTCCCTCTCTCACTCTCTCTCCCACCTTCCCTCTCTTTCTTTCTTTATCCAGTGCTAGGGATTGAACCCAGGGCCTTTGCACTGAACAACATCTCCACCACTACCTCTCCTTATTTTTTTTGCAACAGGGTCTCACTAAATCATTAAGTTGCCTAAGGTGGCTCAAACTTGAAATTCTCCTGTCTTAGCTCTCAGAGTACTGGGATTATAGGCATGTATGTGCCAACACTCCCACCTTATTTTTAAAGTTTTATTTTAGTTTTGATTGACAATCATTGTACATATTTATGGGGTCCAATGTGATGTTTCAATACATGAATATATCTATCATCTTAAATATTTATCATTTGTGGTGAGAACATTAAAAATCCTCTCTGCTAGCTATTCTCACCAAAAATATTTATTGTTTTATGCAGAGTCAATCAAGTGAACATCTATTATGCTTGTCCCCCAATTTCTTTTTGGGAGGGTTGAGACAGGGTCTCACTATGTAGTCCAGGCTGGCCTTGAACTCATGGCACTCCTCCTGCCTCAGCCTCCCGAGTGCTGGGATCACAGGTATGCACCACCACGCCAGGCTTCGTCCCCCCATTTCTATACAGTGCTGGCTTACCCACACACTGTCGTGAACTGGCTTTGTCTGCATTTAGGAGGCTTCTCCATACTCCTTTGGAAAAAGCTTTCTTGTCCTCCCTAATGTCTGCACTGTAGCCCATGTGTGTGAATGAGCCAGAAATCCCAGAACTCGCCCCACTGGTGAACATCAAGGTGTCGTCCAGCTCCATGGTCTCTTCTGTCCCTCTTTTCCTCCCCACGGTCCTCCTCTCTGTTCAGGTTGGGGGGGTCCTCCTGGACTCCAGACCCAGCTCCCTGCCATGGCCTCATCACACAGTGTCACGACACTTCCTGATCTCCCTATGTGTGAGCTTGTGTCTTACCCAGAGTGTCCTGTATGTCACCAGCCTTGGCTCAGACCTGTCACTCAGAGGTGACTGATAACATTTGTGTAACGATAAGTGAGTGAATTCATGAAAGAAGGAAGAATCTGAGTGAACGTGTCATGGGCACATGGTGAAGAATGCTGTCTGTCCCTTTGTCCCCCTGCCACCCTCCTGACTGAGCCAGGCTGCACACAGGCCCTGGGCCCGCATTTGCAGTGGGGCAGTGCCACAGCCCCAGGCAATGACTGCACCGCCCCGGCCTGGCATTCTCTGACTCCAGAAAAACTGCCCCTGGGTCTTCCTCCCGAAGCCTGGACCTCCCAAGGCCTCACCACTCTGAGTTCTGCTCCGAGATCCCCTTCCAGCCTGGACCCCACACTCACCCCTGGGTCCCTGCAGAATCTCTGCCTTTCCCTGACTGGGATAAATCTGCCTCCAGTTTTCTTCCAACCCATGTTGGAAGAACCCGCATCAACCAAATGCAGGCAGTAGTGTAGGGTCCTGCAGTTGTTTGTGGGGGGGGGAGGTCACCAAGTACCCCAGCTTCTCTTGATTGCCTTGATTCCTGCCACCAGGGCAGAAGGATCAGGCGCAGGCTGTTGATTTGCTCCCTTGGGAGCTGCTGCCACCACCTGTCAGAACCCTAACATCTGTGTCCATTCCTGGGCTCAGGCTGGGGCGCAAGGCTCCCCTGGTCTGGTCGTACCTGCAGCTGGCAGTTTCGGGGGCCGCCACGGCATATTTTGACTCCTTCAGTACCTACTGCGTCTTCCGGTTCCTGATGGGCATGACCTTCTCTGGCATCATCCTCAACTCCCTCTCGCTGGGTGAGTCCAGCCAAGAGAGGCTGAAAGAACTGGGGCTTGAGAGAGGGAAATGGGGCCCCATCCTAGGGCATCTTTCTTATTCAGTGGTGTTGGGATTCTCATCCAGCGACCAACGCTCAAAACCTCCCACCAGGGGTCTGGATTTGGGAAACCTGCTGGCAGTAAGTGGTGAACCCTTCAAGCCGGCCGGTTCCCTGGTCTGGGTTTCAGTTTACTCATGAGTAGACTGAGAGGGTGGTGTTTATTTCATTTTCGAGTTAGCCAGTAATAACCATTTAACTTACCAAGCACCTGCTGTGTGGCAGCTTAGTGAAGGGTCACACAGGTGACTGGGACACAGAGGCCAGTGAGACAGGATGGGATCCAGGGTTCTAAGAAGGGCAGGGTTCACCCCTACTGCAAAGGCTAGGGGTTTCTTAGGTAATCTGGCCTCATAGATGCCACATAAGTGGCCAATGACAGGGTCAGTCCTCACTCCAGACTGGCAGCTCCTGGGTGGTTCTGGCAGAGACCATTGTGGAGTAATAGGAAGCCCACGTTGGACTCACTTAAACTACTTAGCTTCTCCTGGGGACACTACTGGGCTCAGAAACTGCAACTGCCCTCAGCTGTCCAAAGACAAAAGAGATCTTTCTTTTCAGCTGGGGAAATTCTTGGAGCTGGAGAGCTAGGTATAGCACGCAGATGCCTTGGGACAGCTTGGCAAATTAGAAAGCCTTTTTTTTTTTTTTGTACCAGGGATTGAACTCAGGACCCTGTGCTTTCGAGGCAGGTGGTGGGACCACTGGGCCAAACCCCCAGCCCTAGAAAGTCTTTTTAGAGGTGGATTCCTGCCACAGGCCACATCTTATTCCAGGATTGAGCCATAAGAGCGTGGTGACATGCCCACACAAATGCTTACACCTCTCTCCTCTTTTTCTGTGTTTGTTTGTTTGTTTGTTTGTTTGAGAGAGGGTCTCACTATGTAGTTCAGTCTGGTCTTGAACTCATTACATACCCCAGGCTGGCCTTGAACTCACAGTGATCCTCCTGCCTCAGCCTCCTGAGTACTGGGATTATAGGCAGCACCACCACGCCCGACCTTCCTCTTTTATCATTATGCACATTGCTTTGCATCTTTTTTTTTTTTCCCCAGCATGGGGACTTGTATACATTACGCAAGTGGTCTCTTTACCAGCTAGCTATACCCCAGCTCCTGTTCCACATCTTGAGCCTTCCACTTAAAGACACCATCACTGGTTCATTTATTGGTTGAGGGCCTCCTGTGTGCCAGGCACAGTTCTAGGGACCAGAAATGCAGTAGTAACCAAAGCAGACTCTGCTCCTTGGAGTCCTTGTGCCTGCAAGGAGAGACAGACAATGACACCACAAATAAACGAATCATAGGAGTACTTCAGAAGGTCGTTGGTGCCGTAGGGGAAACGGAAGCCCTCAGAGGGGAGAGGAAGGTAATGGGTAGGATGCAGGGGAATGGTCTGCAGTTTTAATTTGAGTGGGCAGAGAAAGGACTCAGCGATGAGGTATCATTTTGAGCAACACTTGGAAGAGTTGAAGGAGTGAGGCCTGCTGAGATCTGGGGTGGAACCATTCAGCAAGGGGAATATCTTGGGCAAAGGCTTTTGAGCATCTGAGGGAGATGGGGGAGGGCAAATGCTGGGGGCCAGGATAGGATGGCAGATCCCTGGCCACTTTCAGAACTTGGCTTTAATTCCAAATGAGGTGGGAGTTACCAGAGGATTCTGAGCTAAGTGGAGAGCTGAACTGATTCAGGATTTAAGATTTGACAAGATCTGGGCTACCACCAAGTGGCAGGAAAACAGAAGCAGGAGGCCAGGTAAGAGCCACTGCCATCGTCCCAGAAGAGCCAAGGCCAAGGTGGACCAGGTAGTGGCAGCAGGGCTAAATCGGGAAGGCAGAAACAATAGGACTGGCCAGTGAGTCCGACCCACATGCTCACTGCTCACTGGAAGGAAATGTCTTCATGGATTTGCACCTCTGCCTTGTGATGATGTGTCTGAATTTATTGAACCAGTCCCCTATAGATGGACATTTAGGTTGCTTCAAATTTTGCTATTTACAAAAATCTGCATTTTTGTCTCTGCATGAGATTGAGGATCTTTTCATAGGATTACAAGCCATGGTATTTCCTTTCCTACGGACGCTTCTTACCCCTGCCCTTTTCCTTTCGACCTGTTAGTCATTTTCCTAATCATTTATAAGAACTCTTCTAATATTAGGAGACATTAACCCTTTACCTTTTTCTTGAATTGCAAATATTTCTGCTTTTTTTTTCCTGACATGACTTGGCTGTAGCATTTTTTTTTTTTTTTGCTAATGTAGCTATCTCTTATTTTTATGAATTCAAATTTATTGAACTTTCATTTTATTGCTTCTGGATTTTGTAACATTCTTAGAAAAAGACTTTCTCTACTCTATAAAAAAACATCTAACCATGAGTTCTTCTACCATTCTTGTGGTTTTATTGCTTGCATTTAATTCTTCTTCCCCCTGGGTATAAAGAGTGAGGTAGAGATGCTTTGGCCTCTGTCTCAGTGAATCTTGGAATGAGTTTAAATTGCCACAGTCCTGACAAAGGGGCAGGTGAATTAAGCCACTGCATAGACGTATCCCTTGTGTGTGTTGCCGTTTCCTCTGCAGTTGTGGAATGGATGCCCACCCGGGGCCGGACCATAGCAGGCATCTTGCTGGGCTACTCCTTCACCATGGGTCAGCTGGTCCTGGCTGGTGTCGCGTACCTGATCCGTCCCTGGAGGTGGCTGCAGCTTGCCGTCTCTGCTCCTTTCCTGATATTTTTCCTCTATTCTTGGTATGTACCCCAGAGCTGGGCAGAGGAGGCTTCCCTGGGTGGCCTAACCCTCACCTGGCCCTATGAGAGGTCGAGTGGAGTGTGCAATGCCTGGGATTTGCTGGACTTGGTAGGGACACAAAGTGTGGCAGTTCCTCATGGGACCATGGGCTCCTGAGTACTGGATGGCTTTAGGGAAGCTCCAATTAAACCCTTCCTCAGTAGCGTGGGGCTCCAGGCCTATCAGATGCTTTGCTTTCATCAACTCTTTTGTGCCTTTCATGGCAATTTATAAGATGAGAATTAAGGCACAGCCCAGTGAGGGTCCATAATTTATTCAAGGCCACATGGCTGGGATCAGAAGCAGATTCAATTTGGGGTCTGTCGTATTCTCTCAGTGATCCTCTGTGTGATGTGCTGCAAAAAATGGAAAGGTAGCATGTCCCCTAGACTTCTGGTTCTGAGACAGGAAGACAGTGTATGGTCTGAAGGTGGATGGAGGTGTAACTTGCTTTAGGGGCTGGAATGACCTCTCCCCAACCTTGGTTCCTCTTCCTCCTTCCTAACTCAGGTGGCTGCCGGAATCGTCCCGATGGCTCCTTCTTCATGGCAAATCCCAGAAGGCTGTGCAGAACCTGCGACTGGTGGCTGTGGTGAATGGGAGAAAGGAAGAAGGGGAAAGGCTGACCATGGAGGTAAGTGGCATGTGTGGGAGGAAAGCTAGGGACGATCTTCTGTCTCTCTGGCAGCCTCCAGTCCTATAGCATTTGACAGCTTCGCAGGGCTCTTGTGCACCAGGTGCCAAGGCTGGTAATGGCCAGGGCGGGCAGAGCTCTGCTGTGGGAAAGGAATGGTTCGAGCATCATATGGCTGTGCAACCTGGGCCAATGATTTAACTCCTTTGTTCATGAGTCTGCCCGTTTGTGCAATGAGGAAATAACCTCATCCGGTCAAAATTTTAATTATATTTTAATCACATTTAAAATAGTGAGAGGCATAGTAGTGCATGCCTCTAATCCCAGCACTCTGGAGGCTGAGGCAGGAAGATCCCTTTGAGTTCAAGGCCAGCCTGGAATACACAGTGAGTTCAAGGCCAGCCTGAACTATATAGTAAGACCCTGTCTCAAAAAAAAAGAAAAAAGAAAGAAAAATAGTTATCATAAAATGAAATTATTGTAGAATCAATAACAATAGTATCATTTATTATAAATGCTAATTATAAGATAGTTATATTTATTATTAATATATGCTATTTATTTTTCTTTCTTTCTTTCTTTTTTTTTGGTAGCGGGGATCAAACTTGGGACCTTGCACTTTCCAGGCAGCGCCAGAACCACTGAGCTAAATCCCCGGCCCAATATATGCTGTTTATTAAGCCCCACGCAAGGCACTATGCTAATAGTCTGACATACATAACTTCACTTAATGTCTCATATATCCAGTGAGGAATTGGACTTTAGACAAGTAATTTGCCCAAGAACACCCATGGGAGGTGGCTGGCCCTCTCAGAACCCCTGCTTTTAACCGCTGTCTGACACTATCTCAAAGCCTATTCAGGAATGGGGTGAGGGTTCCTCTGAAACTACAGAGCCTCAAAAGTGTGGGGGTATATGTGGAGCCTCCAAGGCATTGCAAAACCCTGGACACAGCTTGCCGAGGGTCATGAATCCCAGGATGAAGAGGAGACTGGGGCTGGCCACTGTGGCAGGGAGCACATCTTCGGCTCTCTGTCCAGGAAGAGGGCATTCCCCAGCTCCCTCCCTGCCCCTGATCCAACATTCCTCATCCAGGTGGTGCGCTCCTATGTCCAGAGCGAGTTTGCCAGTGTCCGTACCTCTAACTCCGTCTTGGACCTCTTCCGAACCCCAGCCATTCGCAAGGTCACCTGCTGTCTCATGGTAGTCTGGTAGGTGATGGGCTCAGCCCGAGTCTTTGACCTTGGCAGGGATATGACTTTTGTCCCCACTGTCAAACTCTGTCCTCAAACAGTGAGCAGGGAGACTTGTGTATCCCTCTCAGCATGAGCCCCTCTGCAATGTGGTGACAATGAGACACGGAGCTGACCTAGGGGGCCACACCTGGGCAGTAGGTCTCACCTGGCCATAGTCTTGTCCTGGGTGCCCACGGGGTGTGTCTGCTCTGAAATAACACTCCCAGGTCCAGAAGGGAACAGACAGGCAACAGTGTCCATGCAGCGTGACAAGTATCCTAACAGCAGGTGATATTTAGGGGGTTTTTAAGGTTGCCAGAAAGGAATTCCTGACAGTACATAAGCATGAAGATGTGGAATGGATAAAAATACAAAAGCAGCCCTAGTGCCGCAGCACTGAGTGCAAACAGACACAGGGGCGGGGCTGGTACAAAATGACCAGCTCAGTTTCTCTCCACTGGACATATAACTCACTGAAATTGATATTTATGAAACAGGGAATGCAGGCAATTAATTTCTATCATTCTCTGGAACAGACCAAGCATTCTCCTTTAGTAGTTATGTGCTGAGCTGACCCCAGACTGCCCCTATGACCTCCACCAAGTCAGTGAGCCTCATGGTGCTTTAGTTTCTACTTTTATTTTTTTGTTTTGCATTGGGGTTTTTTTGTTTTTGTTTTTGTTTTTTTTGGTACTGAGGATTGAACTCAGGATTTTGCTCTTGCAAGGCAGGTGCCAGAACCCCTGAGCTAAATCCCCTGCCCATTTTGCTTGGTTTTGACACAAGGTCTCATATGTAGTTCAAGTTGTCCTTGAGCTCACTATGTAGCCTAGGCTGGCCTCAAACTCACTGTAATCATTCTGCCTCAGCCTCCGGAGTGCTGGGACCACAGGCATATGCCACCACTCACTTCTGCACTGGCCTGCAGGGTGCTGATGAGGATCAAAAGTTAAGGAGTCTGAGTGTGATGGCCCATGCCTGTAATCCTAGCACTTGGGAGGCTGTGACAGGAGGATTGCAAGTTCGAGGCCAACCTGGGCTATAACACTTCCCCTCCCCACAAAAAAAAGAAAGAACAAAAGCTAAGGCACACAGATGAAGAGGTTACACAGTGCCCAGAACCCGGGAAGGTCTCTGGTAAGGAGTCTCTGTTGTCTAGTTTGTGTTTGGGGTCATGGGGATTCCTGGGGTTCAGAGACCTAGAGGCAAGAAGAGGGAACATGAAAAGTGGTAAACTTTCACCTGCTTCCTCCAGACCCTGTTGTAAAAGCCTTCCACTAACTTATATATACTTTTCCTTTCCTGGGTAATGTCCAAATTTCTTTTGTTTTTGTTGTTGGTATTTGTTTTTGTTTTTGTTTTGAGACAGGATCTCACTGTGTAGTTCAGGCTGGGTTTAAATTCATTTTGTAGCCTAGGCTGGCCTTGAACATGAGCTGATCCTCCTGCCTCAGCCTCAAAAGGCCTGGGACTATAGTTATGTGCCAACATGCCCAGATGAAATTTCCAAATTTCAAAAGCAATACATATTTATTGAAAAAAATTTTTTCTCCAAACAATCCAGACACATACAGACAGTGTAGTGAATTGGTTAAGGAGCACATTTCAGGAATACACTGCATGGGGACCTTGACATGCACTGTAAACCCTATAGGATAAAGTCGTTAAGATAGCCTGACATCAGTGCCAGGCCCTGGCACTGGGCTGTTGTTTTAACTGACATTGGGCATGTTAATGGTTATTTAAAAGCCCAGGTATATTCTGGTTGGCCGGAGTCCACCATTGTCTAGCTCAGTGGATAAACTCCTTCCTCCTGTCTCCAGGGACAGGGATCCTCCTGTCTCGCTGCTGCCCAGGCCCAGCTGCTGTTGGTAAATCCCCCGTCAACTGCACTCTGTGCAATCCTGAATTTGTCCCCCTCTCTTCGGTCACCTGACACTTTCCATCTTTGACAGCAGGTTCTCACACACTAGGTTTTTCTGAAACATGCTGCCAATGTCAGTCTTGCCTAGGTGGCTTTCCAGGCTGCTCCTAGGCCAGGCTCAGTAAGAAGACTTGGGAGCAAGGATGCCCTCATATTTCCCCCTAGTGAGCAAACATACTGTCAAGCAAAGGATATGGATGCAAACCAGCTCGATTTTCCTTTGGTTGGTTGGCTTTTGTAGCACTGGGGATTGAACCCAGGGAGTGCTGAGCCTTTATTATTTTATTTTGAGACAGAATCTCATTAAGTTGCCAAGGCTGAGCTTAAACTGATGATACTCCACCTCAGCTTCCAGAGTAGCTGAGATTACAGGTGTGTGCTCCCAAACCTGGAAGACCAGCTAGTTTATGACTCATTGTCCCCTCACATTACCAAGATTCAGCAGCTTAAACTGGACAACTTTTATGAGTTTACAGCCCTGTGGTTCAGGAGTTCAGGCATCATCTGCCTGGGTTCCCTGCTCAGGCTCATATGGAGCTGAAACTAAGGTGTGGGTCAGACGAGGGTTTCCAGAGGCTCTGGGGAAGAACGCACATCCCAGTTCCTTTGGATTGTTGGCTGGGTTCAGCTCCTGACAGCTGTAGGATGGATGTCCCTGCTTCCTTGATGGCTGCTAGCTGGGGCCACTCAGTTCTTCCAGGCTATCTGCACTCTTCCCTGTATAGACTCTCTAGACTAGACACAGATTTTTTTTTTATCCAGCTTAAGAGTTTATTCCCAAAGAAATGATCCCTATTTGGCTGGGGATTTAGCTCAGTGGCACTGTGCCTGCCTCGCAAGCTCAACCCCGAGTTTAATCCCCGGTACAAAAAAAAAGAGAGAGAGAGACTCCTAGGGGGTCAAGAGTCAGAAATGATCCCTATTAAAATTAATCTTAAGTGGGCCAGGGATTTAGCTCAGTGGTTCTGCTGTCTGCCTCACAAGTGCAAGGTCCAGGGTTTGATCCCTGGTACCAAAAAAAAAGACATATCAAATGTATGTAAATCATTATGGTGGTTCTATAAAAAGATTCATATCATTTAAAACATTTTTTGTCACTATTAAAGAATTCAAAGGCAAGTGCAAGGACCCAAGTTCGATCCCTGGTACCAAAAAAAAAAAAAAGATCACATGCCCCTTCACTCCAATAACACTTCACTGTCTTTGAGTTCTTTTTTTTTTGGTACCGGGGATCAAACTCAGATCCTTGTGCTAAGAGCACATGATCTTAAGGGAAGAAACATCTTGCTTAAGCTCCCACAAGTTCCTCCTTTTTTTTTTTTTTTTTTTTTTTTTTTGCAGTACTGGGGATCAAACTCAGGACCTTGCACTTGCAAGGCAGGCGTGGTGCCACTGAACTAAATCTGTGGCCTAAGTTCCTCCTTCTTCTGACTGCAGCTCTGGTGGTAAAGGAGAAGCCCCGGGATCCCCAGGTGTTGAGAGTGTACTTGAGGAGAAGACAGTATTCTCAGTTCTGCCTACTTCCAAGACAGGCAAATTCAGAGAAGAAACAGTGGGGAAAGGAGCTACTGGACTCTCCTTCTGGGTGGTACATGACTGGCCGCTCTCAGTTTTTCAGAGAAATTGTTCTCGGTTGAATTTGAGGTTATTTGTGGCTCCATCTGGGAAAGGCTCACAGCTGCTACATTTCAGTCCTTTCAGATATTCTAGTTTTATATTTCTAAGTTTCAGCACTTAATCTGTAATTTTCTCTATCAGGAAGTTCTGTGTTTTTGTTGCCTAATAGATTCAATGAGGTTGTCTAGTCCTTTGGGGTTTTCTTGTAAGTAATCTAACAATTTTCCAGCCCTCTTTCTTTCTTTCTTTTATTCTTTCTTTCTTTCGAGAGGGAGGGTACCGGGGATTGAACTCAGGCCCTTGTGCTTGCGAGGCAAGTGGCGAAACCACTGAGCTAAATCCCCAGCCCTTCCAGCCCTTTTTCTACTTGATGTTTGGCAAGAAATTTCTTTAGTGTCTTCTCTTCTGAGTTGGTTTTCATTTTTTTGTTTTTTGGGGGTTTTTTTTGAATGTAGATGATCAAAATGTCTCTCAGCTATGAGTTTCTCACACAGGTAAACACGCTAATAAAGCATTCTTCTTCACCTCAGTGAGGTCCTTTTCGGTAAGGGACAGCACTGTGGGCTCCGTGGCTGAGATGGGAAGTGGAGCCTCTTCAAGTATGGGAGCTGGGGATGTGTCACCCTGCCCTGACTGGGGGCTTTGCCCTCCGAAATAACTGCTAGACACAAGTTTTTTTTTTTTTTTTTTTTTTTTTTTTGGTACCAGGGATTGAACTCGGGTCCTTGCGCTTGTGCAGCAGGAGGCGAAACCACTGAGCTAAATCCCCAGCCCTAGACACAGATTTTAAAAAGACTCTTTAAGTCAGGCTTTCCTGACAGAAAAAAAAAATACATCTTGGCCTGGGGATTTAGTTCGGTGGCACTACACCTGCCTCCCAAGCACAAAGTCCTGAGTTTGATCCCTGGTACTGTAAAAAAAAAAAAATCTGTCTTTTTTTTTTTTTTTTTTTTTTTTAAAGGAGGAGAGGTTTATTTAGCTTGCAGTTTGTGGAGGTTCCAGTTCAGAGTTGTCTGGCTCCAAGGCAGGGTGGCAGAGTGACCTGGAAAAGGAGCGTCCCAGAGAAGTAGTTCATGGCAGGCAGAAGACAGCAGCAGCAGCACCAGGCTAGGGCAGCCACCCTTAGGGTGGGTAGCACTCACAGCCAGCGTGGGGCAACCTTAATCCTACCTAGAACTGTGCCAAACCAGTCAGTGGGCTAATCTAGTGATCACACATCCTTGATCCCAGCATCACACACCCTAGATCCAGCCCCTATGACCACACGAGGCTTTGGGAGACATCTAGACACAAGCCGTAATGTCTGCTCCTGGTTTCTACCTATCTTCCTATTTCCTCAGTCCTCTTTGCTGGCTGGCTCCCCCAGCTAGCCAACTTCTGAAGGTCTGAGCTTATTCAACCTCCCTCCCACACGCTGAGTTCCCATGGTGATCTGATAAGACCATCCCACAAGGGGTGCAGGTCAGTGATAGAGCACTCACCTAGTGTGCACAAAAAGAAGTGACCACACAGCTCTTGTGCAGCCCTGAGGCTAGGCGGGGCCATGGCAGTCGGGCCCAGCACCCTGCAGCTGGTCCTGCCGAGACCTGCAGCCAGGCGCCTGCAGGAGGCACTGGGAAGCCACAAGGGTCGATGCTGTTTTTACAACTTCCTGGAAGTCTGTAATTATTTCCAAAAAAAAGTTTTGGGCTTTTTTTTTTTGAGACAGGGTGCCCTTGTGTAGTTCAGGCAGGTCTCAAACTCCACTCATCCTGCCTCAGCCTCCCAAGTGGTGGCATGCGCCACCGCGCCTGGCAATTAAAATTTGTTAAAAAGGAAACCTGTAAAAAAAGAGAAATAGTCCCTGGGAGCCGAGGCCTGCGCAAGTGCTAGTGCCCTGCCCCGCACTGGGTGGCGCAGTGGGATCTCCAAAGCGGAAGCCCCTACTACGCCCTCAAAGCCACTCTTCCCACTTCCTGGTTTGGTCTAAAGACCTGGAAGTCACCTGCCCTCCTCAGTTTTCAGTCTTTATCCAGTCTGTCAGCAAGTGTCGTCAGCTCTGCCCTCAGGGGAGATCCGTAAGCTTCTCCGAATCTTCCCAGGTGGCCCACCGGCTGCTCCTCGCTGGAGTGTGTGCAGCAGCAGCTGACGCCGTGGAAAAAAAAAAATCTGTCTTAAAACCAACTGATTTGAGGGCCGGGGTTTAGCTCAGTGGTGTCATTGCCTGCCTCGAAAGCGCAAGGTCCCAAGTTCGATTCCCAGTACCAAAAAAACAAAACAAAAGAAACAACGGATTTGAGATCTTAATTATACTTGCAAAATCCTTTCACAATATCTAGATTACTGTTTGAATAGCTGGGGAAAAGTGCGTGAACACCTGTAGCAGGAATCTGGAGACCATCTTAGAATTCTTCCCATCACATATATCTTTTATTAAGATATAACATATATACAGACATGTACAGTGTTCAGTTTAGCAAATTTTCACACACAGTGCATACCTATTATCAACAGCCAGATCAAGACAACCATCAGGTGCCCCCTGGTGTCAAATGGAAGATTATGATGGATTTTCAGGCCTGGTGCAATGTAATTGCAAGGGTCCTTTTAAGTGGAAGGTCAGGCTGCAATGAGCTTTGGAGATCCTGTGCTGCTGGCTCTAAAGCCTGAGGAAGCAGCCACAACCCAAGGAATACAGGTGGCTTCTAGAAGCTGGAAGATTCCACTCCCAGTTCTGCAGAAGGAAATCAGCCCTACTGTTATGGCTTGTATCTAGATGTCCTCCCAAAGCCTCAGGTGGAGCTTTCTGGAGGTGTGTGAATACAGATTGAGGGTGTGTGATAACTAAATTAGTGATGGCTTAGCATAGTTCTGGGTATGGATAATGAAAGCCACTCTGGGTGTGGCACCTATCAATAGGCTTGTAGCCTGGATGGGATAAAAGGGAGGCTGCTGGTTTGCTGCTTGCTGCCTCCTGCCTACTCTGCCATGGACTATCTCTCCTCTGCCATGCTGTCCTGCCTTGGAGCCAGCTGAAGTATAGACCGAAACCTCTATAAACTGTGAGCTAAATCTTTCCTTCTTTAACTTGTGGGTATTGTCATTTTGTTCTTTTTTTTTCTTTCGGTACTGGGCATGGAACTCAGGACCTTGCATTTGTGAGGCAGGCATGGTGCCATTGAGCTAAATTCCCGGCCTGGGTGTTATGTATTTTGTCCCAGCAATGAGAAAAGTAACTAAGACACCTACCAACTCTGTTAGTCCAGTAAGGCCCATTTCAGACTTTTGACTTCTACAGCTGTAAGATAATACATTTAAGTCACTAAATTTGTGGCAATCTGTTACAACAAAAATAGGAAACTACTACAGAAACTTCATCCCTTTTACTGTTGATGGAAATTTGGGTTCTTCCTAGTTTTGTCTATTAGAAATAGTATTGGTATGAGCATTTTTGTACATTTCTCTTGGTAAAAATACATGTGCATTTCTGTCAGATATACACCGAGGACTGAAATTCCTGAATCCTGAGGTATGAGTATGCTTCTCTGTAACAGACAGAAACATGCCACTTTCCAAAGTGATTGCACCAATTTACACTCCTGTCATCAGTGAATGTCCCAGCACAAGATCTCCAATTGATCCACATGCCCAACCACTCTTAGTATTATATATCATTTTAATTTCAGCTACTATTGTGAACATGTAACGATATCATACTATAACTTTAATTCACATTCTTCTGCTGGCTAATGCGTGTAGAAATATTTTCTTTTTTTTCATTAAGTTTATTGGTACATTTTAGGTATACAACACAGTTACATTCATCATTGGGATCTTGTACCTTTACATGATGCATCTTGGTTCTTATTTTTTCCTATTCCCCTGCCCTCCCTTCAAGTAGAAATATTTTCATATACTTATTGGCATTTTGGATGTCTCCTTTTACAACATGCTTATCTAAGACTTTGGCCAAATTTGTCCTCTAGGTTGTATATTTTCCTTATTGCCTTATAGGATTATATATATTTTCCATAGTTTTTTTTATATTGGTTTTTGCAAACATCTTCTACTTTATAGTTTCCTCTTTTCATAAAATTCTTATTTTGGAATAAGTGTATACTCATAGAAAAATTGCAAACAAAATATAGAGTTCCTATACATCTATCACCCAGCTTTACTTCATATTATCATTATCATCTTTAATTATCATAGTATATTTGCCCAAAGTAAGAATTTGGCATTGATAATTTTTTACTGATTAAACTAGAGACTTTATGTAGGTTTCATTTTTTTTTTTTTTTTAAGACAGGGTCTCACTCACTGTGTGGTTCATTTTGGCCTTGAACTCACTATGTAGCCTATGCTGGCCTCAAACTCATGGCAATCCTGCCTCAGCCTCTGAGTGCTGGGATTACAGATGTGCACCACCATGCCTGGCAAGCTTCACTGGTTTGGAAACCACATTACATTTAGCTATGATGTCTCCTTTGATCTGTGACAGTTTCTTGTTTTTCTTTATTTTTCATGATCTCAACAGTTTTGAAAAATATTAGTCATGTATTTTGCAGGCGGTCCTTCCCTCTGGGTCGGTCTACTGGTGTTCTCATGATTAGCATGGGGAAAGTCCCACAGAGGCGCTGTAGCCTTCTCTTTGTCACATTAGGACATTCATGACATCAGCATGACTCATTCCTGGTTATATTAAACTTGAGCACTTGCTTCAGGTGACAGCTATCATGTTTCTTCACTGTAAAGTTAATAATGTCCCCTTTCCATATTCTCTTACTTGAAAGTGAGTTCATCCCATATATAAGGGAGAGAAACTAAGCTCCATCTCCTGGAGGGGTGTTGTTTCTGCATATATTGTTTGGAGCTCTTTTATAAGAGTTTTGGTTTTTTGGTTTTTGGTTTTGGGGTTTTTTTTTGTGGTGCTAGGGATCAAACCCATGGTCTTATGCATGCTAGGCAAGTGGTCTACCACTAAACTAAACCCTCAGTCCAAATTTATTTGTTAAATAATTTATTTAGACTCATATATATGTTTGGGTTACAATTCAGTAAATTAGTTATATTATTTAGTAAATGTTACAATATTCAATTTACTTCCCAAATTGGTCCAGCTTTGGCCATTAGCAGTTCTTCCTCATGGGCCCCTGTGTCCTTTAACTTACTTCCATCTTCTTCTACAGTGGTACCTCAGTTCACGAACTTAATTCTTTCCATGATTCTGGTCACAAACTAAACTGATCTCAAACTGAATCAAATTTAATTAGGTTCGCATCCAGTTCAGTTTGCAACCAGGCTCATGGAAAGAATTAAATTCGTGAACTGAGGTACCGTTGTATTTTTACTTTTTAGCACCACTTTAATTTTAGTGCTGAAGTGTTGCAGACAGGGAAAAACCAAGCACATGCCACAGCCCACAGACTGGAATCAGGAGACTGGGTAGTTGAAAGAGATGTGGAGAGAGAAGTCTGGACTCCGAGGCCAAAGTCAGAGACTTAGGAGACCAGAAAGGGATGCTGTTGAAAGTCAGGGTATCTTCACTCCTCAGGGTGGAGAGATGTGTTTGGCCCATCCTTTGTCCCCTGACCTAGGCCCAGGATGGTGATCCATAGGGTGAAACAAGACCATTCTGCCACTTTTCCTAGGTTCTCCAACTCCGTGGCCTACTATGGCCTGGCCATGGACCTGCAGAAGTTTGGACTCAGCATCTACTTGGTACAGGCTCTGTTTGGGATCATTGACATCCCAGCTATGCTGGTGGCCACCACCACCATGATTTATGTGGGCCGCAGGGTCACAGTGGCCTCCTTCCTCATCCTGGCAGGGCTCATGGTCATCGCCAACATGTTTGTGCCTGAAGGTGAGTTACCATCTCTGCCCTTACCACCCAGCAGAGCACCCAGACTCAGTTTCCAGGAGGACAGGGAGGCCCTGGTGTCTGGTGGGCAGCAAACACCATAAGGGTATTTTCTAGTTCTGGAGAGAAAGTGACTACGGATTAGTAGTTTTTGTGAAGCACTAAATGTCTTGTGTCAGTGGAGGAGGAGGAGCTCCAAAGGACACAGGTCTGTTCTGAGATTAGACAAATGAACCTAGAGCCACTGGGGGGTCAGAGTGCTGGCTTTTGTGTGGCCACCAGGCATGCAAAAGGGTTGAGAAGTCAGGGTTCAGACCTCAGCCCAGCTGGCCTTGGAACAGTGGCTTCCAGACCTGGCTGAAAAAGAAGCCCCTAGTCTGGGGCTTCTGTCTTCAGTAAATCCATTCAGCCACACTCAGAACTATGCTAATTCACACAGGCCCTTTGCAAGCTTCAGTGCTCAAGAGCTCCTTGTCAGTTCAGTGGGGTTCTCCAGGGCCAGCCCCAATCTGTATTTTAGAAACTACCCAGTGATTCTTCAAAGAAGCCAGAGTTGACTATCAGGGACCCAGCACATGTGCTAAACCACGTGCCATGTGTGACCCCAGCCTTGTCACTGTGGCCTCGGGCAGGTTGTCTAACTTCCCTGTGAAATAGATGTTACTATTGGTATGTTAACATATTTTCTTCCAGTGCCCTTTTCTATTTATAGATTTTGTTTTTGACATAATTGACATCATTTGATATATATGTATATATAAATGCACATATAATAATGTAAGTAGGATTATCTATATATATGTGTGTGCATGGGAATATACATACACATATATATTCACTTTCATTAAATGTTATAACATAAATGTACTTTTTCACATTAATATAAACAAATGTTTCATGGGCCTGAATTTATGACTTTATAATATTCATTGAGATTGGTGTTTCTCAACACTGGCTGCACATTAAAATCTCCTGGAGACCTTTAAAAAAATACTGAGATTTGAAGCCAGGCATGGTGGCAACATCCCTGTGATATCAGTGGGTATCTGGGAGGCTGAGCCAGAGGATTGTGAGTTTAAGGCCAATCTGAGCTACATAACAAGACCCTGTCTGAAAAAAATAAATTTTTAAAATACTCAGGCTCGAGTCCATTCCCAGGAGGCTTTGATGGACTGGACACAGGGTAAGGCCCAGTATGGGTGTTTTATGGCCTCTCCCCACCCTGATTCCAGTGTGCACCTGGGATGCCACCAATCCAGAGGAGGAACTGTAATACTATTGACACTGGTCCTGGTGTGGGACATTTGACTTGAGTTTTTCCAAACAACAGCAGGACATGGATATGCATAATGAAGGTAACAGCAAACATGACTGAGAATTAAGCATAGCACAGCCAGCTGAGGGAAATCCCAGGATCCAGAGGCTGGTTTTGTTCTCATTTAACAGATGAGAACTGGGAGACTCAGAAATGCTGCAGGTGACCAGGTCACCCCGCTGGCTCGGAGCTAGGGTTTGAATTCAGGCCTGATGCCAAAGCTTGTCCAGCCTCCCTCAGAGGCCTGGGTGACAGATGCAATACCAGGGGAAGGAGGCAGCAGTCAGAGGAAGGCAGTTCCAGGACTTTTGTGTCCCAGGTGGCAACTGAGGTGGTGGAAATCGGGGGTTTCCTCCTGGGGTGCCAGGTACTCCTGCCCTGGCCCCTTGGCTGTACCTCCCTGCCTCCTTCCCCTGCAGTCCCTGTGCTGCACCCTGTGCCTCCTCCTTCCCCATCCCCCTAAGCTCCCACCGTACCCCTCCGCCTCCCTCCTTCTGTGTAGACCTGCAGGCCCTGCGCACGGCCCAGGCAGCGCTGGGCAAAGGCTGCCTGGCCAGCTCCTTCATCTGCGTGTACCTGTTCACGGGAGAGCTGTACCCCACGGAGATCAGGTGGGCGCGGGCGGGCGCCCAAGTGGGGACCAGCCCTGCTCTCTGCGTCCAGCCCGGGCTGCTGACCAAGCCCCTCCCACAGGCAGATGGGCATGGGCTTCGCCTCCGTCCACGCCCGCCTCGGGGGCCTGGCGGCGCCCCTGGTCACCACGCTCGGGGAGCTCAGCCCCATCCTGCCTTCTGTGAGCTTCGGCGCCACCTCAGTCCTGGCGGGGCTGGCTGTCCTCTGCTTCCTGACAGAGACGCGCAACCTGCCCCTGTTGGAAACCATCGCCGCCATGGAGAGGAGGTGAGAACCAAACACAATGCAGGGAACGGGAAACAGCTGGGATGGGCGTGGAAAACCAGCGAGCTTCCGGCCGGCCGCTGCCTGCTGCACTAGCTCAGCCAAACAGGATTTGTTGGTGCATATCTGTAATCTCAGCACTCTGGAGGCGGAGGCAGGAGCACCCCAAGCGAGCCTGGGCAACTAAGTGAGATTCTTATCTCAAGAAATGAAAAGGAACTAGAGATATCACTCAGTGCAAGGGCCCTAGATTCAAGCTCCAGTGTCCCCCCACCCCCACCCCAGCCAATTGTGGACATAAAGCAGCAGCAGGGAGCCTGCATTTCCCTTTATCCTCTCCAGGCTACAAGCCTTTTGGGTGGTGCCACCACACCTAGTCTGGGGCTTCTGTCTTGGGTAAATCCATTCAACCACACTCAGAACTATGCTAATTCCAATCAGTGGACTAATTTTTACCATACACCCTTAGTCCCAGTATCACATACCCTAGATCCAGCCAGCTCTGAAAAGCCCCACCTATGAGTGCATGAGGCCTCAAACTTCTGATCCTGCTGCCTCAGCTGCCTCAGCCTCCTGAATACCTGGGGTTACAGGCATGTGCCACCACACCAGCTGTACTTTATTTATTTCAATGCTCAATTTGGCTAAGATTTGAACAGCGGGAATCTTTTGGTTTCTATGTTCTTTTCACATTCTTTAAGCATGTCCTTGTTTTCTGCTACCACAGATATCCTAAGCTCACCCTGGTTTCCCTGCCATACTCCTGAGAATAGATATTACTTCGAGTGTCCTGATTCATTTTAGTATAGAGTGGTATGTAGAAGCCAAGATCTGGGCCAGGGATGTAGTTCAGCAGCGTAGCACCTGCCTGACAAGCACAAGGCCCTGAGTTCAATTCCTGGTACCAAAAAAAAAAATTGAAGCTAGAATCTGGGCGCAAAGTGTCATTGTCATTGGATTATCTCTGCTCTTGAGGCCTGTCAGTGGACAGAGGTAGAGAATGTAGGTTCCTACATGTAGATACATACGCCCTGTCTATAGATTGTTCTGAAATCCATAAGTTCACACCAATACCCCCAACTCCCATCTAACACCACAGGACTCACCCCCCTTTTTTCTCTTTTCCTATTTGTTAACTCTTCTCTGATGAGAAGTCTCCTTCCCCCTGCTCTTAACACCTTTGCTCACTTGACCCCCATGAGTCCCTGGTAAGTAACCACCTTCACTGTTGCTCTGGGCCTGCACAGAAGCCAGGCTGTGCTTGGCACAGGGCTCCAGCTCTGACTCCACATCAGGCCACCCCTGGCAGGGACATCCTCCTCATCCTGCTTGGCCCCTGCAGTCCCAGGCCAGGCTACCACATGAGGAGTGCCCTCCTCACCTGACCTGACTCTGACTGGGCCACACCCCATGCCAGACACTCCCTTGTATGCCTAGTCTGACTCCCTGGTCACCACACCTGGGCTTCCACATACCCCACAGGGCCACCCCTGCACGTGGACATTACCTTGCTCTGCCCCATGGATGACTCTGGGGTTGTTCAGGAAAACAAGGGAAAAAAGAACACTTTGCCTATGCTGAGGATAACACTGGGGGGAGGGTGTCACTCTTTTTTTGGGGGGGGGTACTGGGGACCAAACTTGGGACCTTGCCAAGCAGGCACGGCACTGCTGAGCTACATCCCTGGCCCATCACTCTTATAAAAAAAATGAAAAGCAATTGCTTGACCTCCCGGTGTCCCAGCTGCACTCCTAGCTAGGTCCCCATCTCAGGCTTCCCTGGGGAACAGAGCAGGGCCCACAGTGCCCCCAGGTAGATGAACCATGTCCCTAGTCTGTTTGTATCTTGTTTAAGTTTCTACAGAAGAAATTTATTTTTTTTTTTGAAAGTAAACAATTGTTGGTTTATTTGAGCTCTTGATAATGTATAAAGTATTTCTTTCCATTTTTAAGAATTAACATCTTTGATCATCTTTTTTTTTAAATTCTTTTATTGGTACATTTTAGGTATACAGTACATTTACATTTATCATTGGGTGCTTGTACCTGTACATGATGTATCTTAGTTCTTTTTTTTCCCCCATTACCTGTGCACCCTTCATCCCCTCCACCCTTCCCTATTTACATAGATTTCATTTCCTTTTTTTTTTCTTTTCTTATAATTTTTCCTTTCTCTTCTTCCCTTTCCCCTTCCCCTCCCACCACCCCGACACCTTTGGACCTTTCCCTATTTCAAATTATCAATTATTCATTTTAATTCTTATTTACACTTTTAGTTTTTCACACTTGAGAAACTATTCAGTATTTACACATGTGTGTCCTATTTATTTCACTTAAGAGTATGGCCTCAATATGCATCCATTTAGCTATAAATGTCTCTAGTTTCTCACTCTTTATGGCTGAGTAGTACTCCATTTTATAGAAAAACCACATCTTTATCCAGTTTCCAGTTGATGGGCACTTGGGCTGTTTCCAATCTTTAGCTATTACAAACTGTGCTGCTATAAACATGAATGCACATGTATCGCTGTGGTATGATTCTTTTAATTCTATAGAAGAAATTTAAACCTGTGGCTTTTTAAAAAGGAACCAGAAGACCACACTTATGTGCTGAGGAGGCCAAGGACAGACTCAGGAAGCAGCATGTCCAGGCAGAGCTTTGCAGGACAGTAGCCACTGGCTAGAAGGGCTTTGCAAGGTGCTGGAGGCCCAGGGTCTTACCTGGGGCTTGAATCTGGCTTTTTGCAATTTGAGCTGATTACTATTCACTAAGTTCCTACTATGCACCAGGCACAGAACTGAGTATGGGATGTAGACTGAAAAAACAGATGTGATCTCTGCCCCCTGGGAGCACGGAGTGAGATACACAGAGAGAAAATGCCCACAAATAAACATGGCAGTGAGAGAGGCTGTGTGAGTGGCTGAGGATGCCTGTAGGCTTGGAGAAGGGGTGTGTACCAGGCTGAGGGGGGCAGGGGCATGTTCCTAGCAGAGCTATTTTTGTAGTGTTGGGAATTGAACCCAGAGCTCCCCACGTGCTAACCAAGCACTCTACTGAGGCAAGAGACAGACAGGGTGGGAGACACCCTGGCTTTATGCTCACAATGGACTGGATTCCTGCTGGCTCTCAGAGTCCAAAAGAGCATCCTGCCCTCACCATAAGTCCTTAACATCCTGACAAGAGCCTTTAAAATATGCTCCTGCCCTTATCACACATCCATGACCTCTGGCACAAGGGGCATGTGCTCTAACTGCTTTAGTCACCGAGGGTGACCCCATGGTCATTCTAATATCATTAGCATTGTGGTTTTGCTCTCCCCCAGGGCTCCGGCAGCCACGCTGGTTCTGCCTATGCTGGTATAGAGTAAAAAACACCCTCTTCCCATGTGAGGGTGTAGATTTTCACTTAACTGGACACAGTCCCCTTGCATGACAGCTGAGGCCCCAAGATCCAAGAAAGGTCCCAATAAATACCTCAAAGCCTAAAGCAAAGAGGCTACTCTGAGCTCAACTCCTTCTTGAGTTTTCTCACCAGCCCACTCCCACCCTTTGGAGTGTATTTTCCTTTAATAAATCTCTGTCTTCCTCACTACTTCTGTGTGTCCTGCTCAATTCTTTATTCAGAATACAAAAAGCTTGGACATCCCATGAGTCTCAGACCAACTGTTTGGTGACACTACCCCTGAGCTACATCTCCACCTTATAATTTTTAAAAATGGTAAGAATTCCATTAGGCAGTTTCTTGGCCCCCAGGCAACCTCTCTTTAAGTCTAGAGCTAGGGAGATGGCAGTGCTCCCCAAGGCCTGACAGATGGTAGAAAGACCCAAAAGGCAGCCTGGCCCACAGAACTTTCCAGAGCCCCACCAGATTACCTTCCTTGGAGCTTTTCCCATTGGAACACAGTTGGCAAAACCAATGAGCCCAATGCACCCAAGGACAAAAATCAAGGACTAAACAGTTCAAAGGGAAGAACAGGAAATGCAAGACAGTAGAACAAAAAGAAAGGAATCTTCAACATGAAGAAATCATCATAAAAAATTTTACAAAGCAAAAATTTAGCTGGGCATGGTAGCCTATGCCTATAATCCCAGCAATGGGAGGCTGAGGCGGGAGGACTGAAAGTTTGAGCCCAGCCTGGGCAACTCAAGTGAGAATCTGCCTCAAAAAATTGAGGGCCCGGGATTTAGCTCAGTGGTGCTGTGCTTGCCTGGGAAGCTCAAGGTCCTGAGTTTGAATCTTGGTATTGGGGAGAAAAAAATTGAAAAAGAGCTGGGCATATGGTTCAGTGTGAAGGCCCTAGGTTCAATCCCCAATACCACATATACATACATATATATATATGGGCGGGTGTGGTGGCACACACCTATAATTCAAGCACTCAGGAGGCTGAGGCAGGAGGATGGTATTAAAGCCCTGAATGAAGAGATTGGAAATATGGAAATACAAGTGTTCAAAAGTAAGGATAAAAACTTGGATAAAATGGTTGGAATATTGAAAAAAAATCTAAAAATGGAAACTGCTAAATGTAGATAGGAAAAATGGGCAAAATAGGTAGGTATTAAAACAAGAACATAGAGCCAGGTGTGGTGGTGCACACCTGTTATTTCAGCACTCTAGGAGGCTGAGGCAGGATGATTGCAGAGTGAGCCCAACTGAGGCAATTTAGCAACTTAATGAGACCCTGTCTCAAAGAAAAAGAAAAAAAGGAAAACAAAAATGTTCTGGGATATAGCTTGTGAAGGCCTTGGGTTCCCAGTACTGAAAAAAAGAAAAAAAGATAACGATAACAAACTTTCCATTTACCTTTGAACAGAGTCAAAGAAAACCTCTCCAAGAAGGATGCAAGTGACAAGAGTGAAGAAATTTCTCTTCAGCAGCTGGGAGCCTCTCCCCTCAAAGAAACCATCTAAGCTGCCCAGAGCCCAGTGCCAGCTGGCTCAGCCTGATCCAGATTGTCACTGGGGCTTCTCCTGGGGTCTGGAGTGGGGTGGGACAGCTGGGACCTGGTCCACTGAAGGACACCAGCAACACCTTATCTAGAAGAGGCACCCCCAGGCCCAGGCTCGGCCCTCAGAAGGAAGCCCTCGCTGTCCGCAATCACAAAGGAGAAAGCACCTTGGGGCTGTAGCAGTGAAAGTCCTGCTTTCCTCTCCTCCAAATCTGCCCGGAAACCTCCATTTGCTCTGCTTCCCCTGTAGAACGCTGTGTCTTTTACGGTGTAGGGTGACATCTCTACCACAGGCTGTCCTTGGAACAGCCCCGCTTGACTTGAGGAACTTCCAGAACTCATTCTATTCTATCCATTTGGAAAAAGTGAATACTCCTTGGCTTGGAGCTTGTGTCTGTGTGAATTACCTCCTCTTTAGGCAAAAGTCTCCACAGGAGGACTTCCTGCTGATTTTTTTCCCCTTTTTTGGTGGTGGTGGTACAGGGCCTTTGCACTGAGCTACATCCCCAACCCTTTGTTTTTTGGGTTTTTTCCCCCAGCCCTTTGTTTTTGTTTTTTTGTTTTGTTTTGCTTTGGGTGACCAGTTCTAGCTAAATTGCCCAGGCTGGGCTTGCTATCCTGTCTCAGCCCCCAGAGTGCTGGGATTATAGGTGTGAAGCACCACACCCCACTTCCTGCCTACTTCTGTAGCCCCTTCTATATCCTCTTCCAGGGGTCCATGCAGATGGTACAGTAGATAGCTGATGAATAAATGATGAGACCAGATTCAGGAAATGGGTACTGACCCTCGCTGTCCTTTGCATTCCTAGCCGGAGGGCTTTGTAGAAGTAGGAGCTGGTTTGGTTCCCCAAAGTTCTCACCAGGGAGCAGTGCTAGCATGGCACAGCATCCGCCTGCCCTCAGACCCATTTCCAGCCCGGTGGTGCTGGCAGATTTACTGAAGTAGACTGAACAGTTACAGCACCCCTATTTCTCTTTGTTGTGTGTAGTGATCTCTCCAGTGGTTCCTCTAAGGCAGGGCTAAGTCACCTTTGCTTGACTGTGTCCTGCACATAGTAGGTGCTCAGTTCATGTTCCAGTAGTAGGTGAGAGTCATGAAGAGAAAAAACAATAACTGCCAAATACTGAGGGAAGAGGCAGAAAAACTAGATAGGGACCTGGGTACATGAACACGAACTTACACATGTTTGAAACCAATCTGTTAGGCCTAGTGCAGTGGTGCACACCTGTAATCCCAGCACTCAGGAGGCCGAGGCAGGAGGATCACCATTAATTCGAGGCCAGCCTGGACTGCATATGAAACCTTGTCTCAAAAAAAATCTAAAGAGAGACCAGTGGGTCGGAGCAGCGCGCTGGCAGCCGCTATCGCTCGCGCCCTTCCCGGGAGCCCGGGGAGGACACTAAGAGGTTCGGTAGCGAGGGCTGGTGGGGGTGCCGTGTGCGTATGGCTGTTAGTGTGTGTGTGCTCGCGTGAGCGGCGGAAAAATCAGGAAGTCACAGCGGCGAAGCACACACAGACAAGTTTGATCGCCTTGACCGGATGCGCGCAAGGGAGGAAGCGGGCTCGGACGCTGGCCTAGGTCGCGGCGCGATGCTCCCTGCCGCCGCCGGGGCACTGCCAGTCCCGCGCCCCTTTTTGTTCCGCCTCCCGCAGGTAAGGAGCCGGCGACGCTGCCTCTCGCTGTGCGCAGAGCCCTCTGGCTCTTTCCCTGCCAGCCCCGCCAGGCTTCGGCTCGCCTTTTCTGCAAAGTCAGGCAGGCGGGGGAAACGGGCTCCCCCTCCTCCGATCTCGATTGCGTGCAAAACTTTCCAGCAGGAGGCACGGTGAGGGGGAAGAAGGCCTTGTTGGGCTGCTGTCCCTTGTCAGTTCTTTCTTCTCTAGGTCCTGAGAGCGCGAGTGGCAGCGTCCTGCGGTTTTTGCACATTCAAACTTCGGGCCTAAACGTGCCTCCAACTCTCGCAGGATTTACTCCAGCAAGAAAATAAATATTCCAAGTCATCCGTTCGCTCTTGCCAGGCATTTGGATGTTTTATAGGAAGGAGGAGGGCTTGGGAGTCAAGGGAGTGTGGGTGTTGTGCAGAATCCTTTCCTTATTCAATGTCTGCACCGAGTGTTATGTAATTTTAGCAGCACATGAGTGCAAAGCCCACACTGGGTTTCTCCTTTCTTTGTTTATATAACTTTTAGGAGAGTTGTGTTAGGTTGTCTCCGTTTCTCCCATAGTTCTTCATCTGACAGAGGTTGGTGCTTTGAAAAAACAAAGCGACCCAGGTTAGTAATGTTTTGGAGAGATGTCATCATTGTCACCTTTCTGGTCATTATGTAGACATGTACTCCTTTGTACATGTAACGTTGGAGCATAAGGAAGACATTAAGGACACACATTTGTTTATTGAATTGAGTGGCTATTTTTAACCTCTCTACCTTACCAATGGTAGAATTAAATTTCTAGAAATCTTTTTTTTTTTTTGGTACCGGGGATTGAACTTGGGACCTTGAGCCTACGAGGCAGGCAGCGAAACCACTGAGCTAAATCCCCGGCTGGTAGAGTTAACTTTCAAACTTTTATCCCACGGGATATTTTTGAATTTACACCTGGTTGTATGCCTTGCTTGCGTGAAGAGAATGCTCCTATGAACAGTGAGGTTTCTTAGCAATTGGGTAGCAGAAAATTCCTGTTCCTCTATCTAAGGTCCACACCACCGAGAACCATACTAAAATAAAAACCATGCCCTATGCTGTGAAAAAAAAAAAAATCAAAAGATCCAAGGATTTAGCTCAGTGGCACTGCACCTGCCTCCCAAGTGCAAGGTCCTGAGTTCGATCCTGGGTATCAAAAAAAAAAAATCAAAAGATCCAAGGATTTAGCTCAGTGGCACTGCACCTGCCTCCCAAGTGCAAGGTCCTGAGTTCGATCCTGGGTATCAAAAAAAAAAAATCAAAAGAAAGAAACAAATCTGTTAAACCAAATGTGACAGTGCACTCCTATGATCCCACCACTTGAGGCTGAGGTAGGAGGATCACAAATTTAAGGCCAGCCTGAGATATATAACAAACTCAAAGCCAGCTTGAACTACATAGTGAGATCCTGTCCCAAAACAAAACAAAATAAAAATCTGTTATAAACACCATTTTATCTTTATTTCTGAGGAAATTTAGAGGAGTAGTTCTCAATCCTGGAATCACCTGTGAGCCTTTAAAAAAAAAAAATAGGGCTGGGGATTTAGCTTAGTGGTTTGACCGCCTGCCTCGTAAGCACAAGGACCCAAGTTCGACCCCCAGTACCAAAAAAAAAAAAAGTACTATGGCTGGGGCACACTCCACAGAATTCTGATGTCCTCAGTTGGGGCTGAGACCCAGGATGAGAACCCCTGGTCTAGACATCATTTTCCTAGCCAGCAAGAGGATGTACACAACTTAACCAGGAGATAGGGGTAATTATAACAAGCCTGTGAAACTGCTAGGCACTGGGTACGTTACCATGAAGTTAGTAAGCAAATCTGACTTCCCAGGGTAAAGGTAACCCATGCCATTAACTAAACAAATGCGATATCTTATGGCAAATAATCTGTCCACGAAGTTTCCTACCACAAACGTAATCTTGATTTTACCCCCATTTTGTAGCTGTGAAGTTACAAGCTGCGGGCCATAGGATAAACGCATAAAGCCTCTGACTGGGGCTGGGTATTTAGCTCAGTGGTTCTGGCGCCTGTCTCGAAAGCGCAAGGTCCTGAGTTCAAACCCTGGTACCAAAAAACAAAAAACAAACAAATAAAGCCTCTGACTATGCTTGTCCTTCTTGGCAAAAATCACTGGCCAGAAACTGGTCAGTGAAGACCAGTCAGTCGCCAATGGTGATGATGTATACCTGCAGCTGTTTGAACAGCACTTCACTTGGCTGGTGGCCCTGATCATCTTTCTGGTGACTGGGAAATACCTTCCAGACTCCTCTCCTTTTCTATCTGAAGGCACTGGCTAGCTAGTATGTTTAATTTTCAGGAGAGCCTCTGGGGAGAGTCTTTAGACATCTTGAAGTTTCTAAGTAGTACTGGGCCTTGTGGCTGTAGGTGTCGGCTCACAGGGTGCCCAGATGCTGTGGATTTTTGCTTTTTTTTTGTACCAGGGATTGAACTCGGGTCCTTGCACTTTCGAGGCAGGTGGTGGAAGCACTGAGCTAAATCCCTGGCCCTAAGATGCTGTGGTTTACTAGGGGTGGGTTGGGTGTGTTCCAGGAGCAGTGGCTAAATTAAAAGCCAAGGAGGTGTCCTGGGCCATTTCTTCAGGCTCAGAGGAAGTTGTCAAAAATTGTGCATGGAAAAGAGACCTCCACTTAATGTGGGCTGTGGTGTTTGCCCTGGAAAACAGCCCCGAATCCACCTTGGGACATTTTTCACTGACCTGTCACCACGCTGGCCAGCCCTGTGCTGCCAAGCATCAGGTGCCATCAATAAATGGACTTTAGAGAAACTGACGAAGACAACTGGATGCTGGCATGTCCCCAGTACAGCACACACTTCCAGTGTGGCCTTGGACTGCAGCAGGACACCCCGCTTAATAGAGTGTTTAATGGTGAGGTCAGGGAGGAGTGGGCAGGCACAGAATGGCTATGAGATCAAGCTGCAGGCTGACCTCAAACTCACTGTGTAGCCCAGACTGACCTTAAACTCATGGCAATAAAAACTGGGCTGGGGATGTAACTTAGTTGTAGAGCATCCCTGGGCTCAAGCCTCAATAACCCCTACATACACACACAGACACACACACACACACACACACACACTAACTAACATATGGTTATTATTTGAATCAGTTTGAATTATTACTGTTTTTAGAAACAAAAATTTCTCCTCAAAACAAAATAATTGAATATAATTTTTTTTTTTTGGTACCGGGGATTGAACTCAGGACCTTGCGCTTGCAAGGCAGGCGCTGGAACCACTGAGCTAAATCCCTGACCCTAATTGAATATAATTTAATGAAAATAATACATTAAAGTGCCTCAGCTACTTTAGAAAATTTAATGTAAAAATATGTTGATCGAACTATGTAAACTCTAAAAAAAGTTGATTATATATATGAGCTATGACAGTGTTTAATTACTGAGTTAATTTCAATATGTTTTATTTTGCTTGTTGAATCCTTTTTGTGAGGCTTGTTTTAAATAAATTTTAACAATGTAGATGAAATTACAGTTCTTGCTATTACAAATGACTTTTATTTTAATTCTAATATTGATGTAATCTTGGTATGTGTTATCATTTCCTATGTGATGGCTTTTAAATTTTTTATTTATTTTTTTCATTTATCTACCTATTTATTTTTTGTTTTTTATTTTGGGGGTTTTTTTTTGGTACCAGGGATCAAACTCCGGTCCTTCTGCTTGAGCAGCAGGCAGCGAAACCACTGAGCTAAATCCCCAGCCCTACTTATTTATTTTTATGATGAGGTTTCACTACATTACCCACGCTGGCCTCCAACTCTGGGCTTACATGATCCTCCAGCCTCAGCCTCCTGATTAGCTGGGACTGAAACAGGATTGAAGAACTAAAGATAGGTAGGAAGAAGACAGGGTAAAACTGCAGCTCCAAGACATAGTTCCTTTTACTCCATCAGCCTGTTTTTTTCCACTCTCCACATTCCTAAAGTCCTAAGAGTCTCAAAGACTTCCATTCTGGATAAACAATATACTATTACATGGGCGTTGTATCTCTAAAAGTGGTTTTCAGGGTCAGTTTTTACTTTAGCCCACTACTGGGGCAACCTGACCTTAAGGAAACAGACCCCAGGTAAATGATAAATAGCTCAGAGAATGAGCACCCTATCACCCATCTTAAGGACACCCGAGACCACGTAAATACCTGCAATACCAGGCCACGGTGCGCCTCAGCCCTCAAGAACCGCATTCTGTTTCCCTCAGAGCAAGAACTTCTTCGATTCTGCCTAATGTCTCTATGCTTCTCAGGGATGCACCCTGAAGTGCTTTCCTGCAAGGACATGTCAAGGACCTGCTGGATATCTGCTGAGTTCAAGGCCAGCCTGGACTACACAGCAAGACCCTGTCTCAAAAACAAACAGAACCTGGGCTGAGATTTAGCTCAGTGGTTCTGCCACCTGCCTCGAAAGTCCAAGTTTCCAAGTTCGATTCCCGGTACCAAAAAAAAAACCCAGAACCTGCCCAGGGGATGCGTTGAGGTCCCCACCTCCTCTTTAGAGGGACCAAGCACCATGCCCAGTTTAAGCTCAGTGGAGAGTGCTCACCTCACATGCAAAGGGCCCTGCTTCCATCCCCAGAACCTCGAAAGCAATCAATCAATCAATCAATCAAATGAAGTTGCTGGGGGTTATGATGTTCGGAATCTAGCCTCCGGATGTAGTTCATGCTGTCTAATCAGGTTGCCACTAGCCACATGTGGCTTGTGACATTGAAATGTAGTTCCTCGATTTCTCTCCCCACATTGGTCCAGTGGCTCCTGCACAAGGCAGCACCGATCTAGAACACTGCACAAGGCAGCACCGATCTAGAACACTTCCACCCCTGCTTGCTCTTGTTCCGTAGAGCAGACGTCACACTGGGAGCTAGAATCCGATTGATGAAGAGCCTTGTGTCATAAAGGCTACTTCATTTTCCCTCTCCTAATGAGCCCTCATGGTGTTCACCAAATAAGACAATGTATGAAGAATATGGCTTTTACAGTTGATCTCTTACTATTGTGCTTCTGGATAGAAGTTTCAAGAGGTTCTGTGCTTGAGAATATGACTATGCAAAATAGCCAAGAAACAGGAGTAAATAATGCTCCCAGTTATCTCCTGACAGCTGCCTCTCCAGTGCCACCTCTCTCCTCAGTCAGCACTCAGTCAAGGACACCCCAAGGTCAGCTGTCATAATCTCCTGGCCCTGACCAGGCTCTATAGAGGGAACCCAGCCAGGGCTTTTCCTAGCACAGGTGGGCAGTGGGTCTCAAGGGTGCAACAGAATCTGGAACGCCTGAGGAGAAATGGAGCTGCTGAGAAGCCCTGGCCACAGGAGAGTAGCCAAGGGGTCCTGGCCGGATGCTGGCGTTATGAGAACAGCTGACTTCTGGACATGTGACCTGTGCAGTCCATGTGCCTGGGCTCACATGGCCCCACATTCCTAATCATTTTGGAACAAGGCACCCTGTGCTTCACTGTGCTCTGGATCTCAGAGTACGTGGCTGGTCCTCGAACATGAGGGCTTCTCCAAGGAAGAGGCTCATCTGTGAGCAAGAAGATCAGAGACAGGAAACGGGGTGCAGGGAGAAGCTGGGGGCAGTGTGAAGACAGAGCCTTGGCTGCTCTTGAGTGGCCAGGGCGGCAAAGAGGAGCAGTGCTATCCTGCATTGTCACCTGCTCTTTGGAGACCCAGCTCAACCCCAACAACCAAAACCAGGGGTCATGCAGTGTAGGCCTGGTCCTAAAGAAAAAAGTCCAGGGCCAGGGATTTAGCTCAGTGGCACCATGCCTGCCTGGCAAGTGCAAGGTCCTGAGTTCACTTCCCAGTACCAAAAAAAGAAAAAAAAGAAGAAAGTCCAATGGTAAGTAAGGGAGTTCATCCTGAGGGCAGGCCTGGGTGCATGAGGGGAAGAGCCACTGACAGAGCTCCATTTTGTCTCCTTCGTTGGTCTTTTAAACCCTGTGGCCCAGGTGGGCCTGGTAACACACGCCTGTAATCCTAGCACTTGGGAGGCTGAGGCAGAAGGATCACCACATGTCTGAGGCCAGCCTGAGCTACACAATGAGAACTTGTCTCAAAAACATACAAACAAACAAAAAACAGTAAAACAGAGGGATTGACACGGAGGTGAGGTCAGGCTCTAGCTACATGATCTTCACTAAGTCACTTAGCTTCAGTTTCCCCAGTGGGAAAATAGATTTAATAATGTTCTCAAGTACAGCTCAGTTTGGACTCATGATATTTTTGGGATTTGGGAGACACATGGGGATCATTTCTGCAGGATATGCAGCCAGTCTTGGGCTACTCCCACTCCAATGACTCTGGCCCCCAGCTCTGGTTCTTTCTTTCTTTCTTTCTTTTTTTTTTGAGACAGAGTCTCACTATGTAGTTCAGACTGACCTTGAACTCCTTATGTATCCCAGGTTCGCCTTGATTTCATGGCGATCCTGCCTCAGCCTCTCAAGTGCTAGGATTATAAGCATGGGCTACCAGGCTGGCACTTCCAGCTCTTTTCATTTCATCCTCATGGTTACCTTGGGGTCTTCCAACATCCTGCCACAGGATGTTATACCTTGTCTGACAAAGTAGGACGCTGAATTGTGGGGTCTGGAGACCTGTCCAAGGTCACAAGGGGCTCAAAGCCAGTTTGATGCCACAGGGTGCAAATCTATGCTGAGTCTGGGTGGGGATCTCTGCAGGCTGCAAGGCCTCTGACCTTCAGTCCCCTTCTCCCTTCCCTGTCAGTGCCTTGCTGAGAGCCCACCAGGTGTTGGGCACAGGGATAGGAGAATGAAAGACATTCATCCAAGAATAAGACATGAATAGAAAATTAAATAGGGATCAGAAAGGTGCAGGAGAGACGCCGGAGGGGACGTCCTGAGAGAAAGCTGCTGAGCTGAACCCGAAAGAGGAGTGGAGTGAGCTCCAGGAGGGAAAGCATCCCAGGCCTGGCACAGGGAGGGTTCTTACTCCAAGGAGCTCCTACCCTTCTCCTGCCACCTGGCATCATGGATCTCACTTGATGCTGCCTTAGACACAGTAGTAGCTCAACAAATAGCTGTTTGATGGTGTAAGATTCATTGGGATGTTTGTTGTTTTCTTTTCTTTCTTTCTTTTTTTTTTTTTGGTACTGGGGATCGAACTTGGGACCTTGTGCTTTTTGAGGCAGGCGGCGGAACCACTGAGCTAAATCCCCTGCCCAGTTGTTTTCTTTATGCAGTGCTGGGGATCCAACCCAGTGCCTCCTGCGTGCTAGCAAGAGCTCTGCCATTGAGCTACATCTTTAGCCTCAGCATTCTCAGCCAATGTAGCTTTGCTTTAACTATCTTACCCCCACTGCCCAAGAAGCCTTAGTTTCAGATAACAGTGGTGTAGGAAATTTGGGAGAGGACAGTTTGAGTAACAATCCAGGAGAAATTTAGACAAGATTCTGAGGTTGTGTGTTGTTGCTGCCTCCTGGTGATGATGTACCTGAAGTGCAAAGCAGAGCCCCCAGGACACGATTACAGGTCATCATAAATAAATGGAAATTGAGCACTACTGAAACGGAATACTCAAATATGATTAAGATAATAAATTTTGTCATTTTTTTTACACCCAATTAAAATAGATAAATGGGCTGGGTATTTAGTTCAGTGGCGCCATGCCTGCCTCACAGGCACAAGGTCTTAAATTTGATTCCCCATACCAAAAAAAAAAGATAAAAAGTACAATATAGGCCTTTTCTTACCTGACTTAGGATGTCGTGTTGCTTGAGAATATGTTGTAGCACCCCCAATTTTTACTCCTCGCTTATGAAGTTCAAAATGTTAGCTGGGTGGGGTGTGTGGCCCATGCCTGTAATCCCAGCACTCTGAAAAGCACAAGGATTGCAAGTTCGAGCCCAGTCTGAGGAATTTATCAAGACCTTGTCTCAAAATAAAAAGGGCTGAGGATGTAGCTCAGTGCAAAGGTCCTGGGTTCAATACTCAGCACTGCAAAAAAAAAAAAAAGAGTTCAGAGTGTTTCTGTCCTATCGCTACAGTTCCCTCCAAGCCCTTTAAAATTTCTCTTTTTGGGCCAGGGATTTAGCTCAGTGGTGCTGCCACCTGCCTTGCAAGTGCAAGCTCCCGAGTTTGATCCCCTGGTACCAAAAAAATTTTTCTCTTTTTATGTTAGTGCACACCTGTGATCCTAGCACTCAGGAGGCTGAGGTAGGAGGATTGCCATGAGTCAAGGCCCACCTGAGACTCTGTCTCAAAAAACAAAAAACAAAACGAAAAATTCTTTTTATACTACAGATATATGTGTTTGTTTTGTTGTGAGGTTTTGGGGGGAGAAGATTGAACCCAGGGCCTCCACACTGAGCTACATTCTCAGCCCCTTTTTATTTTGTGAGACAGGGTCTCACTAAATTGCTCAGTTGCCCATGCTGGGGTTAAACTTGCAATCCTTCTGCCTCAGCTTCCCAGAGTGCTAGAATTACAGGCACCACCATGCCTGGCTTATATTGTTAATTATATGTCAACTAATTATATGAAACATTACATACTATATATTATATATACTGCTGCTTTATACTCTTTTGCACTTTCCAAACGGAAATGCTCAGCCCACGTCCCATCTGATTTCTGCTCTGTGCCTGCTTCCGCTGGGTTAGGGAACACAGGTGCCTACACACCTTGTGTGTCCCCAGCAGTGTCTGCCAGCCGTGGCATTGACTTCCATCATTTCACACTAACAATCTCGACATATGTGAGGTCCCCATTTGCAATCAAAGTCGAGGAAATCGGCAACAGGAGCTGGCTGTCAGCCACAAGATTTGTTCACTGCGAGTTCCCTACAGCTGTTTCTAAAAGCCCACTCAGCAGCAGTGTTAAAGAACTGCTCAGCTCACTGTTACTGCCCAGCTGTGTGGCCTCCACCAATGACTCCGACTCCCCGAACTTAAGGAATCCTCAACTATAAAATGGGTTTTTTTTAAATGGGATTAACAATGCTTTTCTCACAGGACTACAGTAAAGATCAAATGTCATTTTAAATTGTAAAGCACTATAAAAATTTCACATTCCTATTTTCTTTGGGGTTTTTTGTTTGTTTGTTTTTTGGTACCGGGGATCAAACCTGAGACCTTGCACTTGCGAGGCAGGGGGCGGCACCACTGAGCTAAATCCCTGGCCCTTTCTTTGGTTTTTTGAGACAGGGTCTCACTATGTAGCCCAGGCTGGCCTTGAACTCTTGAAGATTTTCCTGTCTCAGCCTCCCAAGTGCCAGAACCACAGGCCTGCACCATCCCTCCCAGCTTTCTTTTTTGGTGGTGGGGGAGCGTTGCAGTGAAAACACAGGCTTGGGGTAGAGACCTGGGCTGGTCTGCTTGTGCCATTGTCCTTCAGTGGAGCCCTCTCCCTGGACACCTCCTTCCCTCTCCGAGCTTCCATTGTTACATGTGGGAAATGAAGGTGACAACATCCATATGTCTGATCTCATATCTCCACCATGACACTGCAAAGAGCATCAGAGCTGAGCACACCCTTCCATACCGGAGGGTCTGGAAGCCTTGCTGAATTTGCCTGGCTTCCCAGACGCTTGGACCAGGCCTGCGCTCCCCACAGCCCCTGCAGACACGGCACTGGCATGCACTCTGTTCCCTGACCTCGCCTTCAAGATGTCACTCCAGAAAACTGAGACCAAACCTCCCCACCCAGCCCTGGAGGGTGAGGTTTATTTGCCAGTTCACAGGAATTATATAAATTATATAACAATCTCCCAATTAAAGAAAAATAATGAACTTACATCCTAAACTGTTTACAAAATAAAGCCACACAATCTTGTTGAAAATAACTTTGTGCAGAGTTCACCCTTTCCAAAGTGTGCAATTCAGTCACATTTAGATTCAGTGTTGTGCAACAATCTCCACTATCAAATTCCCAAACATTTTCATCATCCCAAAAAGATACCCTGTACCATGAGCAGCCACTCCCTATTCCTCCCCACCCCATCCTGGCAACCAGAACTGCTTTCAGCTGTCACAGGTTTGTTCATATCTGTGAAAGTCACAATAGGTGACTTTTGGGTCTGGCTTCTTTCACTTCACATAACCCTTTCCAAGGCCATCTATATTATGGCCTGTACCAGTGACTGATCAAGATAAATCTGACCTGTCTGTCAGTGAATGGATATTCTAGGCTGTTTCCACTCTTTGGCTATTATGAACAGCATTGCTGAGAGCCTTCTTGTAGAAATATCCAGGCCTTCCATTCCCTTGGGAATCACTGGTCATGTGGTAACTGTGTGAACCTGTTAGAGGAATGATCAGATTGTTATTCCCCAGTCATGGCACCAGTTTGCATTCCCACTGCTAGGTCCCATGTCCTCAACAGTACCTGTTATTGTTCATCTTTTTATTACAACCGTGCCAGTGCATGAGAAGCCATGTGATTTCCATTTCCCCAATCTCTAATGATGTGCTTACTGGCCATTTGAGTATCTTCTTTGGAGAAATATCTATTTTAGTCTTTTCCCATTTTTTAATGGGATTGTTTGTCCTTTTGTTGAGTCATAAGGGTTCTTTATATAGTCTGGCTACTCATCCATTATCAGATCTATGATCTACAAATAATTTTCAAATCAGAAAAATACTTTCTCCCATTCTGTGGATTACCTTTTCACTTTCCAGGCTGGACCCTGGATGCACACCAGTGTTTAACACAATCTTTAAGATATTTATAGTAAAGGCAACACAGTTTATTACAATCATGAGTTAAAGGAAACCATTAATATGTGGCGTTGAGTACTACTCAGCAACAATTCCTCAGAAAATCCCTAAGTAAAACAGAACTAGAAGAAAACAATGAAACTGATTATTCTTTCTTTGTTGTTTTTTTTCAAGCAGTACTGAGGATTGAACTCATGCTAAGGAAGCACTCTACCACCACTAAACAGCACTGTGCTACATCCCCAAACCTTTTTATTTTGAAGACAGCATCTAAGTTGTCCAGGCTGACCTCAGACTTTCAATCCTCTGGCCTCAACCTCCAAGTAGCTGTGATTACACGTGTGTATGTGCCACCCCACCCAGCTTGTTTGTTTTGTATTGGTTGCAGTACTGGAGATTAAACCCAGGGCCTTCACACTGAGCTACATCCCTGGCCTATTTTTCACTCTGAGACAGGTTCTTATTGTCATTAAATTGTCCAGGCTGGGCTTGAACTTGAGATCCTCCTGCATCAGCCTCATAAGTGCTGGGATCACAAATGTACACCACCAGGCCTGGCAACTATTTATTCCTAACACCAACCCAGCAATAACCGTGAGCATATGAGGCCAGGCTGAAGCCTCTGCCATGAGAAACAGCAAGGTTTAAGGGTCCCCATGATGACTCCCAGTGATGTTTAAGGCACTGGGGCAGCAAAGCAAAATGATGAGTATCAATATCTGAACAGAAGGGAAAGGATATCTTTATTTATAGATATTATTATAATCTGGAAAATCCAAGACTCTCCAAAAACATTCAAGTTAATAAAAGACTTTGCTAAACATGGTTGCAAGAAATATCCAAAAACCAATGGCTTTTCTTTCTGAACTTTGCACTTTTTCTTTCTTTCTTTCTTTCTTTCTTTTTTTTTGGTACTGGGGATCGAACTCAGGACCTTGCACTTTCAAGGCAGGCAGTGGTGCCACTGAGCTAAATCCCTGGCCCAGTGGCTTTTCTTTGAATTGGCAATAACCAAAAAGGAAACAGTATGAAGAAAATGTCCCATTTATAAAAGCAAAAAGATCAAGTCAATAAGCTGAACAAAAACAAGGTTAATATGGGAAAACTATAGTACGGACAGACAAAAAAAGTAAGGCTGAAAAAAGGAGATACTATTTATCAAGATACTGTTTGGACTGCTTAATGTCATAAAAGTATCTATTCTTCCCAAATATGTCAAAGTTTTAAGTATTTCCTATCAGAATGGAGGGGATGGGATGGGCTGTATAAAATGATTTTAAAGTTTAAAGTGGTTTTTAAAAAATTGTGTGTAGAAAGTATAGAAAATGTTTTTATAGTTTTTCAAAGTTTCTATAAAACTAGTTGGGGCAGACTGTTGAGTGTTTACCCTTCTTCCTCACTAATAAAATGTGTATACTAATAGGTGCCAGGGTGTCTCCCCAATAATATTTCTTTATAAATTATGAACTTACATTTCCCACCCTCCCTTAAAGACACAGCTTTGTGCTGGGCGTGGTGGTTCATGCCTGTAATCCCAGTACTCTGCATTGGAAGCTGAGGCAGGAGGATTGCAAATTTGAGCCCAGCCCAGGCAATTTAGCAATTTAGTGAGATACTATCTCAAAATACACTAATAATAAAATGATAATAAAATAATGATAAAACATAGCATAGTGTGAATGTCCTCGGTTGAGAAATACTATTTCTAGACACTTTCAAAGAGGGTAAACAAAGGTTTGGAGCCTGGCATGGTGGCACACACCTGTAATACCGGTACTGAGGCAGGAGGATCACCAAGAGTTCCAGGCCAGCCTGGACTACAAAGTGAGTTCAAGGCCAGCCTAAACATAGCGAGACCCTGTTTCAAAAAACAAAAGGTTTGGAAAAGCACCCTCCCCCTCCTTTTCCTCTTCCTTCTTTCTTCTACCTAAAATGGAGTATCAGTATGATACCCAGAACTCCAGGTGCCATCTTGAACTCTGAGGTAATTTTAATAATGGAAACTAACTGAAGGACAATGGAGAATAATAGAAGGACCCAGTCCTTAAACATGAAACTACCATATTATTAGTTCCAGGCTACCAATCTGGAATTCTTTTGCCTCACAGAGAAATAAACTTCTGATTTATCCAAGCCACAGTTGTACTAGGACTTGTCTGTCTGTATGTTACTGACGCAAACCCTCCCTGATACACCACTATAGGCAGAGCATTAGTATGTGGATAAAGAAAACACAAATAAATGACAGTGAGTGGAATAAAATAGAAACAGCAGAAATAGACCCAAGTATTTATGAGGACTTAAAAAATGAAAAGCTCACAGTTCAAGACAGAAAAGAACATTTTATTTACCAAGTATAACTGACATATTGGCTGTTTGTCTAGAAACAAACCTAAATCCTTCTTCACATCATAAATTAACCAGGAGAATCAGAGATCTAAAGACAAAATGTAAAGTGATTACATTAACAAAAGAGAAACTAGGAGAATATTTGCATAAACTTAGGTTGGGGGCTTTATTAAGGAAAGCAGGAAGCCTAAAAGCCATAAAGGAAACATAGACATAAAAATTGTAGTGGGAGAATCCACAAGCAAAGTTAAAAGATGGGTTGGGGCCAGGTGTGGTGGTGGCTCATACCTGAAATTCCAGCACTTGGGAGGCTGAGGCAGGTGAATCCACAGAAGGTCAAGGTGAGCCTGGACAAGAAGGAGGAGGAGGAGGAGGAGGAGAAAAAGAAGCAGCAGCTGGGTGGGTGGTTCAAGAAACCACTTCCCAGGACATCTTAAATGATGCAGTTTCTCTGCAAAGAAATAATATTTTCCCCAAGCAACTGGTTTACTAACAACTAAATGTC
>NW_004624767.1:21041974-21105789 GCF_000247695.1 Heterocephalus glaber | reverse complement strand
AGAAGAAGAAGAAGAAGAAGAAGAAGAAGAAGGGGAAGGGGAAGAAGAAAAGAGATAGAGAGAAAGAGAGAGGAGAGAAAAGGAAGGAATGTTTCCTAACTTGCAGGCCTCATAGCAACAGCCACTCAGCTGAGTGTGGCCTGAGAGCCATGGTTAGCAGCCCTTGGTCAGTGACATAAAAACAGCTCCTAATTCTTGGTGTAAAAAAAAAAAAAGGCAAAAGACAAATGATGTAAACAAGCAAACTGCAGAAGAAATCCAAGTAGTCAATAAGCATTTGTAACTGGATGTGGAATGAGTCTTTCTTGTGTTGACTGAATATAGGACAAATAACCCAATGCTCCTGAAAGTGCTGCATAAGAAAGCAGAACCAGTCTGTGGATATCAACTCAAGATAAAACAGGGTAACTCTGAAAGTATTGAAAAGGGGGAGTGAAGGCCAGCATCACATCCAGCCATTTGACACCCAGTGTGGATCTTTTTTTTTTCCAGTATCGGGGATTGAACTCAGGACCTTGCTTGTCAGGTAGCTGCAGTGCCTGAGCTAAAAAGGGTGGATCATTTTTAACACCTCCTCTATTCAACATTATTTTTAGTAATTATCACAAAACAAAACCAATCCATGGGCCGGGGATTTAGCTCAGTGGTTTCGCCCCCTGCCTCGCAAGCGCAAGGACCAGAGTTCGATCCCCGGTACAAAAAAAAAAAAAACTCAACCCAATGTTGAAGGCATTACATATTTCAGATCAGACCCAGGTGCTGTTTCAATCCCTCATCCTTTGTTTTATTTGGGTTGCGCTGGGACAGCGATCACGCTAATCACGCGAATCTCGGTATTGCTCGCTATTCAGGGGTTTCTCAGATGTAACCATGGTCCCAAAGCAGATGACCTACAGAAGGGACACTATCCAGGTGAGCCTGACCTTGTAACACAGGCCCTCTGACAGCAGGTTCTCGGGCTACTGGAAGAAATCTCTGGAAAGAAATCTAGCCTGAGCCCCAACACCGTGACTTCAGCTGTGCTGCGCCCAGATTTATGACCTACAGATAAATCCGGGAGCTAATGTGTGTTGCTTTAAGCCACCAAGTTTGTAATAATTTACTGTGTGGCAACCGAACACCAGTACACCCTTATTTCCTGAACCCAGGGGGACAGCGCCCTCCCTCTCCTCCGAGTACCTCAGGGACCTGGAGTGATGGTGCATGCCTGTAAGCCCAGCACTCTGGGAGGCTGAGGCAGGAGGATGGCAGGTTGAATCCAGCCTAAGCAACTTAGTAAGATCTTGTTTTTTATTTTATTTTATTTTATCCCACCCAGCCCCCATCAAACTTGTTTTAAAATTAAAAAAAAAAATTTTGGTACCGGGGATTGAACTCAGGTCCTTTTGCTTGCAAGGCAGGTGGTGGAACCACTGAGCTAAATCCTCAGTCCCAAAATAAAAATTTTGGATTAAAAAAAAATTTTTTTTGGACTAAAACTATGTGTTGCATTAAGTGAAATGAATACTATACTGTATTCACATGAGCAAAATAAAGGTACACATGAGCTGTTGGTAAAAAATAATAATAAAATAAAATAAAAATAAAAAGGGCTGGGCTGTAGCTTAGCGCAAGGCCTAGAGTTCAACCCCCAGCACCCCCCTCACACACACACACACAAAGAGGCCTCAGAAAAGTGTGTGCTTTTCCTTTTCTACTCCTCCCAGACCACATCCTGCTGCACCCTGATGAAAGCCAAGAAGAGCTCCAGCTTCACCCACCCCTCCCTGTCCCACCCCTAGTCTCATTTCCTGGGTGATGCTTACAAGTCTTTGGCCTCCTTGGCCACAGTCTTGAGAATCACTGGCCTGGTAATGCCTATATATTCCTTTTTTTGTACATTCTTCTTTTTTATTAGTATATGTTTGTGATACAGAATAGTTACATTTGTTTTGGGGATTAATACATATATATCTCAATCGATTTTGATTTCCTCCCCTTTTTCCCCCCAATTCCTTTCTCAACCTCCAAAAAGTCTCTCCTTTAGTTTACTTTTTTTTTCTTTAGTTTACTCTTTATATTTTGTGTTTCTCATATAAGAGAACCCGTGTGACATTTAACTTCAGTGCCTGACTTATTTCGCTTCACATTATGGTCTCAAGATTCATTCATTTTCTTGCAAATGACATGAATTCCTTCTTCTTTATGGCTGAATAAAATCCCACTGTATATATACACTTTGTTTATTCATCTATTGATCCTGTTTATTCCTTAGTCAGCAATCCCAGACACTGGATGTTCAAGAGAGTTTTAAACTTTTTCAATATCATAAATGAGGCTACAATAAACATCTTTGTACAAAGAATTTAATCTGCATTTTGGGTCATTTCCTTAGGATAGGAAATCCTGTCAAGAATGAGGGTATTAAAAAGCTTTTGCATAGCAAGAGAAACCACCGACAGAGTGAAGAGACAACCCATGGAGTAGGAAAAAATTTTTACCAGCTATTCAGATAAAGGACTACAGTCTAGAATATATAAAGAACTCAAAAAAATCAGACTCCCCCAAATTTAAAGACTCAATGCAAAAGTGGCCATCTGAAATTTTAAAAAACACTTCTCAGATGAAAAATTAGAAATGGCAAATAAATATATGAAAAAATGTTCAACATCACTGTTCATTCATGAAATGCAAATTAAAACAAGGCTGAGATTCCATCTCACTTCAAAAAGGATAGCTGCTATCAAGAAATCAACCAATAGGGCTGGGGATTTAGCTCAGTGGTTTCACTGCCTGCTGCGCAGGCGCAAGGACCTGAGTTCTATTCCAGGTACCAAACCAACAACAACAACAACAAAAAGAAATCAACCAATAACAAATGCTGGCGGGGCTGTGGGGAGAAAGGAACTCTTCTCCACTTTTGGTGGGAGTGCAGACTGGTGCAACCACTGTGGAAATCAGTGTGGAGATTTCTCAAAACACTCAAACTAGAGGTTCCATTTGACCCAGCTATTCCCCTTCTTGGTATCTTCCCAAAAGAATTAAAGTATCATACCACAGTGATGAATGCACGCCCATGTTTATAGCAGCACAGTGTGTAATAGCTAAATCTTGGAAACAGCCCAAATGGCCATAAACAGATGAGTGGATAAAGATGTGTTTTTTTTAATACAGTGAAGTACTGCTGTGCCATAAAGAAAGATGAGCTTCAGACATTTATAGCTACATGGATAGACCCTGATACCATAGTCTTAGGTGAAATAAAGTAGACACACTTTTTTTTTTGCTTAAATTCTTTTATTGGTACATTTTAGGTATACAATATGTTTACATTTATCAATAGGTGCTTGTAGCTGTACATGATATATCTTGGTTCTTATTTTTTCCCCATTAACTGTGCACCCTTCACCTCCTCCACCTTTCCCTATTTACATACTTTGTTTCCATTTTTTTCTTTTCTCATAGTTTTTCCTTTCCCTCCCACTTCCCCTACCCCTTTGGACCTTTTCTTCCTATTTTGGGGGGGGGGGTTGGTACCGGGGATCGAACTTGGGACCTTGCGCTTTCGAGGCAGGCGCCGAAGCCACTGAGCTAAATCCCCGGCTTTTCTTCCTATTTCAAATTATCAATTATTCATTTTAACCGTTTTAATCCTTATTTACACTTTCAGTTTCTCACACTAGAGATACTATTCGGGGAGTATCGCGTTGTTCCTCTGGCGCGAGAAACTGAAAGTGGAAATAAGGACTGAAATGTATAACAGATATTTGGAAATGGGAAGAAAGTGTTCAAATGGGAAGGGAAACAAGGGAGGGAGGAGGGAGAAAGGAAGGAAGGGACAAGAAAAAAAGTGAAAATAGAAAAAATGCAAACAAAGCTTCTGTACATAGGGAGGGAAGGGGGCTGGGGGGGAGGGAATGGGATAAAATAAAATTTATTAAAAAAGAATGAGGGGCATTTTTAAGGCTCCCAATAGTGCCGCTCCCAAATCAAATCATTAGTCACCTTTCCACTCTATAAGCCACAAAAATGTCCCGGAAGCAGGAAACCCATCCTAGTGGCTGGGACCACGTTGACCATCATAACAGTCATGACAACCAGATTCCCTACGGAAGTCACCTGTCAGGATGAACCAAGGGCACAACAGGGCAGGAAGCCGAAAGGGACAGAGAAATGGGGACCATGCGTCCTTCCCGTCCGGCGCAGGTCACAGTATGTTCCTCCGGACATTCCAAAAATAAGTGTACGATAGCGCCTCTGCACCCAGGAACAGGGCAAAATAGACAAACAAGCAACACAGACCCCACAGACCAGCTGACGCCGAAACGCCGAGCGCCACGGCCAAAGTGAAAACCCTGGAAACAAATCGCTAATTCGGAGCGAGCTGCGCAGCCGCAACAGAATAAACGGAGCCGAGCGCCGGGGTGGAGCTGACCCGGGTCTCGCGCCTGCGCACACCCCTCAAACTCTTTGGCGGGTTTTTCTCCGGCTGCTGTGTTGTGCTCCGCTCACAGAAAAGCCTGGCGGTAGCTTTTTGGAAGAACATTTCCCTCCCCGGAGAGCAATCTATCGATATTCCTACGCATTCCCTTCGGGAACGTGGGAGCCGCCCCACTTTTTGTTTTTAAGTAGGTATTTCTCAATGGCTGACGGGTGGACCTTCTGACAGCCTGAGGCCATTCGTTCGCCTCCTGTCTCAACCCCTGGAGGGAGAAGGGGAACCTCGTTCTGCTCGTCGACCTCACGCCTGGGGCTTCTAGGTCAGTCCGGAGCTGGGCGGGCCAGGCCCCGGCCCCTACTGGGTCGCCATGTCCGTGTCCACCCAGCAGCTGGCGGAGGAGCTGCAGATCTTCGGCCTGGACTGCGAGGACGTTCTGATTGAGAAACGTGAGTCCAGCGTCCCCGCTGCTTACGTGGGACCGAAGGGGAACTCGGGTCCTTGCGCTTTCGAGGCAAGCGGCGGAACCACTGAGCTAAATCCCCGGCCCTGTCCCGCCTTCTGTAGGGCAGCCTCGATGGTTGGGAGAGTTGAGAACTGGAACGTGCGAATTCCGAAAACTCCTGGGGTGCTGCGTCGGGTCCCAAGTCAAAAAATATGAACGTACCCGGGCATCGTGACGCACGCCTGTAATCCCAGCATTGGGAGGCTGAGGCAGGAGGATCACGGGGTTCTGACACCGTCCATCATTTCCTCTTTTATTTATTTCTTTTTTTGTATCAGAAATCAAACCCAGGGCCTCAAGTTTGTCAGGCAGGCACTGCACCGTTGAACTACATCCCTGGCCCCCATTTTCTCTTCTTCTTTTTTTTTTTTTTTGATACCGGGGATTGAACTCAGGACCTTGAGCTTTCGAGGCAGGTGGCAGAACCACTGAGCTATATCCTCAGCTCCTCTTCTTTAAAACATGTTTTTCTCTTAGCTCCTCTGCCACCATTCCTAGTTACGCATCAGCCCTGTTTTATCAGTACTTCTCAGGTTTTGAAGATTCGTCCTCATCCTAATGACTGAGTACCCCAAGGCTCAGGACTGGTATCACTTCTTGCCAGATTGATGATCTCCCCTGGCTTTATATCCCACATATCTGCTGATGATCCCCAAATTTCTATCTCGGCCTAGACCGCTTGCCTGAGTCCAGGCTGGTCTGTCCAGCTGCCTACTTGATATCTCGGGTTGAATTGGCATCACAAAGTATATGTCTAAAGCTCAGTTCCTCTCTTCCCTCTCCTCAGAGTAGCTCCTCCAGCTCTTTTCTTCATCTCATGTAATAGAGCCCCAGCCTTCTAGTTGAGCAAACCAAAAACATCAACATCAGCTTTGACTCCTGTTTTTCTCAGTCACAAATCCCCTTGGCTTTACCCTCAGGATGTGTCCTACTGAGAGTCTTGGTACCTCTCACCAACTCCACTGCCACCATCTTGACCTCTGTCATCTCTCACCTGCGATTCTTCTCATTGCTTCTGGACATTCTGCCCCATCCCCTTCATTCTGTGCCTAACACAGCAGCCAGAGGGATCCTGTTCAATGGAGATCACATCACCTGACTGTTCTGTCCAAAACACTAGAGGTTCCCCATGTTGCGCAGAGTGCTAGCCGAGGTGAATACAGTGGCCAGCAATCTGCACCCCTCCACCCATTCAGCCCCTCTCTGTCTCCAGCTCACTGCATTCCAGCCACGGAAGCCTTGTTGATCCTGTGTCTCCTCCCTTGGGTCTTGGCACTGTCTCTACCTGGAAGCTCTTTCTTTCTTTTTTTGGGGGTAGCAGGAAACAAACTCAGGACCTTGCGCTTGCCAGACAGGTGTATCGCCACTGAGCTCCATCCCCGCCCCTGGAAGCTCTTTCTCTAAACACTGCTTGGCTCACTCTTTCCTTTCCCTTCCTTCAAGTCCTCAGATGTCACCTTCTCACAGAGGCCTTCCCTAATCATTGTATTTAAAATTGCTAGGCCATTTCCCAGCTTCCTAATTCCTCTCTCCACTTTCTTTTTCTTTCTTTCCTTTTTGTTTGTTTGTTTGTTACTGTTGTTTTTTGTTTTTTGAGACAGGGTCTCACTGTTCAGTTCAGCCTGGCCTTGAACTCACCATGTAGCCCAGGCTAGTCTCGAACTTGCAGCAATCCTCCTGCCTCAGCCTCTCCAGTGCTGAGATTATAGGCTGCACCACCACACCCACCTTGCAGCTTAATTTTTCTACATTAGCACCCTTCATCATCTAACATACCACATATTTTACTTGTTTGTTTTGTCTCCCACGATAGTAAGCTTCCTACAAACAAGGATTCTTCTCTGTGTCTAGAACAGTCCCTGGCACTAGTAGATGCTGAGTAAATATTGATTGGATAAATAGAGGATTGTTTTTGCTTTTCAGGATGAAAGCTGAAGAAATGAGCAAGTCCTTACTTGTCCAATTTCCCTTCCTACAGTGGCAGAGCTGTGTATTCTGTATGGGCAGAATGAGGAAGAAGTGGTAGGTGAGCTGATAGCCTTCTGCACCAGCACAGGCAAAGCCTCCCTTACCTCAGAGATCCTGAAGACATTTGAGCATGAGGTAAGAACAGAATGAACCAGACTTCTATAATCGGCTGATAGGGGAGGTGTGTGATATATCGAGAAGGGTGTGGGCCTAAGAATCAGACCTGGATTCAGGCCCAATATGAGTTTGGACAAACGAGTTAAAAATCTCTGGGCCTCAGTTTCCTGTCTGTCAAGGGTTCTAATAATCTATTTTTATGATTCTCATAATTAAATGAAAATGAACATAAAGTACCAAAAACTGTGCCCAGCAAGTGGTAGCTCTTGACCAAATAACTGGTGTTATCAGAATTGTTATTTTTGATTATACTTTGAGTGTCTATTGTTATCTCAAGGCTGTGGAAAATGCCTCCCTGTGACAGACTATGGAATAATATACACACTATCTTCTTTCTCAGATTTTGAGCAAGAGATTGTCCAAAACGTGGCCCAGCACCACCAAGGACACTGGACATGCAGGAGCTAGAGACATTATTTCTATCCAAGAGCTGTATCCTTTTCTGCTGGTGGCCTGTGCACCTAGCCACATATTGTGTTATAATTGTTTTTCTACAGTTGCTTGTGTAATTTTAAAACAAATAATAAAGATTACCTCATTCATATTTCTTATTTAATCATCCCTTGCATTAGGTTCATTACTGTTTTCCTTAACTAATATTTTTAGAATTGAAGTGGAGGAAGAAGAGGAGACTCTTTTGAACTCTTATACCACACCCTCTAAGGTGAATAGACAGTGTCTGAAAATTGCATTCTACTGGTAGCATTTTTAAAAATATCGCTGGGCATGGTGGCACACGCCTGTGATCCCAGCACTCAGGAGGCTGAGGCAGGAGAGTTGCCAGAAGTTCCAGGTCAGCCTGGGCTCCATAGTGAGTTCGAAGCCCACCTGCACTACAGAGCGAGACTTGACTCCAAACTCTACCCCACCCCCAAAAACCCCATTAAAACAAAACCCTAACCTCCCTGCTCACACTCACAGCCTGCTCCAAAGTATGCAGGGTCTGGCTGAGCTTGCTCTGTGCTCACTGCTTCCTTTCACCCCACCTCTGCTCTGTCACACCAGCCTCCTTGCTGTCTTCAGACAGGTCAGGCCTGTAGCCACCTTGTTGGAGCAAACTTGGCTCTCCTCGCCTGCCTTTTCCTTGGTTTATTTTGCTGCACAAGGATCAGCAGCAGCCAGCTTCACACCTACTTCTCTATTTGCCCCATGGAGGGTCCTGGAAGGCAGAGACTGTGCTTTCTTTGCTATCTCCCTGCTGCCTGCCCCTCAATAGGTGTTCAACTACTACTGTGTATTAGAAGAACCTTTTGGAGAAACAGTTTGAGAAAATGTAAAAAAGCCATACGATGCGATAATTCTTCCTAATAAGAATCTCCCCGGTAGACCTGGGGCTGTATTGCGGTGGTAGATTTCATGCTTAGCATCCACAGAGCCCTAGGTTCCATCCTCAATGCCTCCAATTCTCACCTGAAGGCCGGGGATTTAGCTCAGTGGTGCTGTGCCTGCCTTGCAAGCGCAAGGTCCTGAGTGTGATCCTTGGTACCAAAAAAAAGAAAGAAATTCTCACCTGAGGAATTAATCCAAATTATGTGGAAAAACTGTCTGCATGAGGATATGCATTTCAACATTATTTATAATCACCAAAATTACAAATAACCTATAATGCAGCAGCAGAGAAGTAGTTAGATAAATTCTTATGCAGCAGTCAAATAACTACTAAAAAGCATAAAGATTGTAAGCCAAACATGGTGGCGCAGGCCTGTAATCCCAACACTTGGGAAGCTGAAGCAGGAGGATCACTGTGAGTTCAAGGCCAGTCTGAAGTACATAACGAGACTCCGTCAAAAAACAAAAAAGGGCTGGGGATTTAGCTCAGTGGTTCTGCCGCCTGCCTTGCAAGCACAAGGACCTGAGTTCTATCCCTGGTACAAAAACAAAAAACAAAAAAAGGATAGGGATTTAGCTCAGTGGCACTGCACCTGCCTCACAAGCGCAAGGTCTTGAGTTCAATCCCTGGTACAAAAAAAAAAAAAAAGCATAAAGATTGTAACAACATGGGAACATGCTCCCAATGAACAGAATGAACTGAATTGGACAGGAACCAAATCGAATTCGATGGTTAGATTCAGTGTTGACCTTATGGCAAAATTGATTCGGTTTGTTACCAGAGTTGTGGAAAGAATTAAATTTGTGAACCAAGGTACCACTGTACTTCAGGTTTACATTTAAACTAGATTATAGCTACTACACTTTGTATCTTTTTAAAACTGGAAAAATATTGAAATCATTTTAAAGATTATTAAAAGATGGTGACTGTATAAAGGAAGTAGCAGAAGAGTGTTTTTTTAAAACCTAGTTTCCTAAAATAAAATCTAGTTTCCATTGCTGCTGCTCTGTGATGGTTTTGAATCTGTCCCGCAGGTGTCTGCAGGCACCTGGTGGCATAGCTTAAACCTGCCATGAGGGGGAGCCCTTGGGTAGAAAAAGATTCTGCATGCTAGGCGGCCTCCAGGTTGTGCAAGGGGCAAGGATTTTTGTGTTTCCTGTTACTCTCAGTTATCCTAGACTTGCAGAAGGCCTGTCTCTGGGTTTCATCTTCCGTGCTGGGCTTATCTTGGGATTCTTGCTCCTGAGCCAAAAACCCCAGAAATAACCAGCAGTGAGGTGTTCGCTAACTATTCTCCCAAGTATGAGCTCAGCTGTGTTATCTGCCTGGAGTCATTCCTGTCTTTAATTTGGAAAATGTGTGGTAGACTTAGCCAAAAGATGTGTAACATGCTCCCATCCTTTGGAGAAAATGTGTGCTGCGCACAGGTCAGAGCCATATGCCTTGCAAAACCAGATCTGTTCTAAAGCAGAGAGAGGCAGAATGTGAGCACATGAGAGATTTGTCAGGACGGTGCCTGCCTGGTGTTCCTTTTTAGAAAGTGGTTGCTTTTTTCATAATTGCCTTCAAATCGGGACAGTGAGTTGATGAATATTGGGCTGTAGTTGAAGATTTCTTTCCGGGGTTATGTTTGGAAGATGGGGCCTTAAGAAAACCAACCCAGTCCTGTCCTGTGCCCTTCCTTTGGGTGCCATTTGACCTCTTCCTCCTAAGGAACTGCACACTTCTTTAGCAACTTGGCTCCAAAGTGACTGGAACTTTATCTTCCATTTTGTTTCTAGGGTTCTCAGAAACGAGCTATCACCACCCCAGAGACTCCCAGAGCAAAAAGGAGTGTGTCTGCCCCCAGCCCCCATCAGCTCCTCTCACCCTCGAGTTTCTCTCCAAGGTATGTATCATCCACTCTGGGCTGCTGCAGCCTCCGCTCTCTGCCTGGCTGAAGGGCTGACTGCAGAGTAACTCATTAACCAACAGGAGGTGGATTCCGGGTGAATTGGCTGGAAAGCCTGTTACCCTCCGACTTCCCAGCTTTCTCTTCCTTTGTGGAAAATTACTGTTTCTTACAATAATTAAGGAAACCCACCTTCCGCCCTCTTTTCTAGGCTTGATTTCCTATATCAGGAACTGATATCTTTTATTCAAAACAAACTATCTATTCAGAAGCCTGGGAGTCATATGAGTCTTGCCAGTAAAGGCAAATAGGCTTTCACCTGCTTCTGTTAGTTCATGTTTTATTGGGTTTCTTTCTCCTTTTTAAAATCTGAAGTATTTATTTAAAAAAAAAAATGCACCAGGGATTTAGCTCAGTGGTTCTGATGCTTGCCTCGCAAGCGCAAGGTCCCAAGTTCGACCCCTGGTACCAAAAAACAAAACAGAACAAAAAAGAAAACTACATATCTTTGTTCTTAATGTTGTATAACCTGCTTCTTTTTCCTCACTCAGGTTACAACTAGTTTCTCAGAGTTTTCTTGTCACTGTGAATCTACACTGGCTTAATTGATATTTTATTCTAGCTCACTACTGCATATAAATCCTTGATTTTTTTTTTTTAAATCTGTAAATGATACCTCTTACGTTAGAGAATCCCTTATTGGTGTTTTGCCAAGTAGAAGTGTTTACAGGTCCTGCCATATCAGTACCAGTGATGTTAACCATTTAACAGACTTGCTTCCAGGAATCATTTCTAGACTATCTTAACCGGAAGTTGACATTTTTCAGTTCTATCACCTTAGAAAGAGAGTGACAGAAGCTCTATACTCATTCAAGATGAGTGGTCAGTTGATTTTTGTTTGCTTTGTTTTTGTTTTTTGAGACAAGATCTTGTTAATAGTTCAGGCTGGCCTTGAGCTCACTATGTAGTCCAGGCTGGCCTTGAACTGACAGTGATCCTCATGCCTCCGCCTGAGTGCTAGGATTACAGCTGTGCACTACTATGCCTGGCTTTGGTCAGTGGATTTTGAAGGACAGTTTGACCTTACTCTGATCCACTACTGCTTAGGAGAGACTGCAAACTGCTTTTGGAAGACAGCTTTCTAGACTTCTGAGGACATCTTTGTCTTTTTTGTTTTTTTTGTTTTGGTTTGGTTTTTTGAAACAGGGTCTTGCTATGTAGTTCAGACTGGCCTGGAACTCACCATGTAGCCCAGACTGGCCTCAGTGAAACTCACAGCAACGCTCCTGCCTCAGCCTTGTGAGTGCTAAGATTATAGGCATGCACTACCACACCCGGCAACTAAGGGCATCTTTGAAAGACAGTGGATAGTACTGGGTCTCATAGGTGCGCAGACACCATTACATGGGTGACGCTCTCTGAACATGAGATCCTTTGGAACCTGCAGATCTGTTTACACTTTGCCTCTGAGCATCCAACTGCATTAAAGGGCCCGCTGTCCCACAGAGACTCACAGGGAGGAGCTCAGAGAAGTCAGCGCTACACAGCCTCGTCATTTTTTAATATGCAGTAATAAAGCTGACATCAGAAAGTGGTTTTGTAATTTCTGAAGTAAGGTGTAAATTACTCAGTAGAGGCAGCTCTGGAGATAGAGGTAATTAGTTGAGCTCACTTTCTGGAGCCTCTGGAAAGAAGGAAGGGTGTAGTCAGTTACAGCAGTGCCCCCCATGGAACTGGTTCTGCAGAGTTTCACACATTAAAGGAAGCGTCTTTTAAATAGACCTTTCTGTACATGATGTTCACAAGCGAAAGATTAGAGGCAGTCACGAAGGTCAGCGGCATCCTTATGTTCTTGGCAGTGTAATTCACCAGTGAGGGAATGGAAATATGAGGCCTTGTCAGTTGAGCCTCGGAGCACGGGAATGTTTGGTCACTTGCTGGCTGTGAATTCATTACATCCCCACCTCCACAGACCCTGAGGAGAGTTGATTAATTTTAACTTCATTTTCTTGTTGTTTCTATCTTGAACTATTTTGTGAATTTTATATATTCTTAGACACTTTTGATTTATCCACAATTCTAGGCTCACATGGTGTCCTAATGTTGGCAATTCATAAGAAGGAAGAAAAATTATACTTGAAGCTTGCTTTTCAGTCTAGGTTTTGTGTGGCTTTGTTTAGTTGTAATGCCAGGAGAATGACAGCCTTTTTAAACATGTTCCTGGCTTTACACTCTCTAAACGCATTTGGTATTCCTCCTTGGCCTGGTATTCCTCAGCCTTTCATTCCTGAAATTCCTGCAAGGTCCCAGTCCATCCAATCCCATTATGCTGATCAGATTTATAAAGCCATATTGCTTTTTCTCCACTCCTTCTTTCCAAATGGTAACTTTATTTTGTTCCTCTCTCTCTCTTTAGCTATGAACACAGTAATATTAATCTGTTTTGCTTCTAATTAGCGCTACTCCCTCCCAGAAATACAACTCAAGAAATAACCGAGGAGAGGTGGTTACCACCTTCGGCTCAGCACAGGGGGTGTCTTGGTCGGGGAGAGGAGGAACTGGAAACATCAGCCTGAAGGTGGTGGGGTATCCGGAGCCTCTGACCGGCAGCTACAAATCCATGTTTCAGAAGCTCCCAGATATCCGAGAAGGTGATTGCTGTTCCCTTTGAAATTCTGTTGGCTGTAAAACCCCCTGGAAGGGTTAGAGTAAGTAGCCAGGTCCAAGGCTGCCTTTGAATCCATAGGTTGTAGGTCGCTTGGTGTCCTCATGCATTCTTGGTTGTGAGGGACAGTGGGGGACACTGGCAGTAATCCTCCTAAGTCCATCAATTTGCTGAAGCAAAAGCACATGACGATCCTAGTAATGAAAACTTGAACTATTTGAAGGGAACCAACCTAACATTAAGGACATTTTATAGCTTCTTCCTTAAGCCCTCTCCAGTTCAGCTTTGACTTCCCTGAAATGTGTGTAGTGACCTGAGTAAATGAAAGGCACAGGGCGGGGACAGGGACCAGGCTGACTCCACAGGGCTGTGCAGCGTAATCTCCTGTGGCCAAGTGGAAGCCAAATTTAGCCACTAAATATTGGGAAACCAACTAGGGCTTCAGAAAATTTCGACTGGCACCCCCTCTGTCCTGTAACATCACTGACTGATATTTCCCCACATGCTGAATTTTCTCTTCTTGGCAAGTGAAATGTCTTAAACACACATTTTTCCACCTCTTGGGTTACAGTTCTGACCTGGAAGATAGAAGAACTTGGCAGCAAACTCAAGGAACATTACAAGATTGAGGCTTTTACTCCTCTTCTGGTCCCAGCACAAGTAAGAGTTGTTCCCAGAATTTTTGTGAATTAATATTACATTTGTAAATCAGTGGTGAAGAGACATTCTTTTCAATTTCGTCTCTGTTTCCTAGTTAGAACATCTGGCTTGGTTGAATTTGGTAAAATGGGTCCTTCTGAGGAAAGACTTAGAAACACTTCCTGGTTTTGTGAGCAGAAAGTTATTTTCTTCCTACTTGAATTAGGGTCTTGCACATAAGCAAATACTGAAGGCTTCACTGCCCTCGGTGGCAAGGCCAAAAGCCCCAGTGTTCCTTTAGATAGAAGGCATCCAGGACGAGGACAGCAGTGGGCAAGGGGTTTCCAGGGTCTTGTGACCTACTGATCTCTGTCACTGTAGACCCATGGTGACAATAGCATCTTTTTTTTTTTTTGGTGCCAGGGATCAAACTCAGGACCTTGAGCTTGCCAGGCAGGCGCAGCACCACTGAGTTACATCCCCAGCCGGACAAATAGCATTTTTACATCATGCTTTATATCTGGCATATGGGCCAGTTACTCTAGGTTCTTTTCTTTATTTAAAGGGGAGATGTATTCTGTAAGAGTCCTAAAGGGCACCTTTGTCATATGTTTGTATCCAGGGAACAAGATATGCAAAACTGTGTCCTCTAAGGTTTTGGAGGAATTGGGAGGAAGTCCTGGAGATGGGCAGGGAGGTACAATCATGTGAGAAAGATTAGACTCCCTTTCTTTGCTCCCAGAATGGGAACATGAGAGAGGAACCCACAGAAAAAGAGATTTCAACTCAGTCGAATGCAGGACTTCCTGTTACAAGGCAGTGTGGTGTGTGGTGTGCAGCCAACTTCTGGGCTTCAGACCTAGGCTTCACCCACTGTTTGAACTTGACTAAATTATCTTACTTCTCTGCCACTCATTCCCTCATCTGTAAAATGGGTTCAGCAATACCCACCTTGTGAGTATGGGGATTAAATGAATGAATACATTTCAGCTATTAGAACAGTGCCTGGTTTTTAGTAGGCTTGCTAAATGTGAGCTGTTGTGAAGCCATAGCTGTCCACAGTTATGGGGTTGGGGGTTGGAGGGGTCCCTGCATACTCAGGGCTCATGTGTTGCACAGCTAGGTGCATGGATGCCCTGTAGCATTCTTATCCCTCTGGTATCAGTAGCAATGAGGTAGGTGGTCACTTCTTGGCCAGAGTGATGTTCTGCTAAAAAATCGTGTGCCGGGGGCTTTGGCTTGCTGCACACTCTGTTAACTTCAGATGTTGTACTCCTGTCCCAAAGACTGTTATTCTTATGTGGTCCCCTCCACTTGGTAGGAGCCTGTCACCTTGCTGGGCCAGATTGGCTGTGACAGCAACGGGAAGCTGAACAGCAAGTCGGTGATTCTTGAGGGAGACCGGGAACATTCCTCCGGGGCTCAGATTCCAGTGGATTTGACTGAGCTCAAAGAGTATTCTCTGTTTCCTGGACAGGTGAGGTCAGAGGAGGCTGCGCTGAGTGCAGGTGTGCTGTTCATGCCTGCGTGGGATGTGGTGGGCATCGGCTTCTCGGTAGTGCTGTGAGGTGTAGGTTCAGGGACACTGCTGCAGGCCCCCGATTCTGCTCTGTATGCTCTGATGGGAGCTCTGGGATCTTATTGTCTGGGTTCAGATCCCTGCTCCACCCCTACAAAGTGTGTGGGCATGGGCAAGGTACTCAGCCTAAGCCATGCTGTCTTCATCCATAAAATGAGAATTCTTACCTCATGGGATTGTTGTGAGAATTAGATCATTTGTGGAGAACATAATTGTCCTTGCTAATACAGCCCCCCTTAATTTGTTTTCCACAAAGACACCCTAAGTTTAGAGTTATAAAATACTTAATCAGAATAAATTCTTCTAGACCTCTCATTTAGCTCCCTGTTTAGCCACCTTCTTGTCTCTTTGTCTTTCAGGTTGTAATTATGGAAGGAATCAACACCACTGGTAGAAAACTTGTTGCCACCAAACTCTATGAGGTACAGAGGAGCTGCCTCCTCCCCTCATGTTTGGCTGCAGGCACAATATGTGGAGTCCTTTGCCTTGGTCCTTTTTAAAGGCCTCTGTTTTGATTTTTTGTTTTGTTTTGTTTTGTTTTGTTTTTTGGTACAGGGGATCGAACTTAGGACCTTGTGCTTGCAAGGCAGGCGGCAGCACCACTGAGCTAAATCCCTGGCTGTTTCGGTTTTTTAATTTAATTTTGTTTTATTTTTGCTTTGGGTTTTTGTTCATTTGTTTTGTTCTTGTTTTGGGGTGGTTTTTTTTGCATTACTGGAAATTTATGGCCTCACGTATTCTAGACAAGGACTCTACCACTGGCCCTTTTTAGTTTTTATTTTAGGTCACTTTCACCAAGTTGCCCAGGCAAACCTTGAATTTGCAATCCCCTTGCATCAGCCTCTAAAATAGCTGGGATTATAGGAGTGCACCACCACAACCAGCTAAATGCCTATTTGTCAATCCATTCCCTATTTGCAGAGTGGGAACCTACCTCCAAGCTCTAGGTTAACCATTTCTGTAAAGGGGTAGTTAATATTTTAGCCTTGCAGTCCTCTCTCAGTGATAAAATTGCCACTGTAGTGCAAAAGCAGCCATAGACCATTTATAAACAAATAAGTATGGTGAGTTCCAATAAAAATCTCTATATAAAAACAGGCTATGGGAAGATTTGGCCCTCGGGCTGTAGTTTACCTGTCCCTGCTCTGGGGATTGTCATGGTAAAAGTAGCAGGACACCCTTCTCCCATTCTTGCCTGGAAGCATATTGACATTTTAGGTACCTGCCTTGCTCTCGATTGTTCTTAGATGTTTCAAGAGAATTTATCAGTGAGCTCCTGTTGCCTGGGCTGCCTTGGCACTCAGAACTTTGCAGGTCCTTTGGACGCTGGACCATGAGCTCCACAGAGTGAGCCAGAGGCCTGGCCTTCCCTCTTTCACCCTTCCTCTCCATGCTTCCACTGTGTGCCATCAATGCCCACCTGGTCCCCACCCTTTTCCTTACCTTGAGATGGCGGATGATTGGAGTATGACCTTAGCTGAGCTTTTCTTCTGTTTTAAGGGTGTGCCACTTCCCTTTTATCAGCCCACTGAAGAGGATGGAGGTAAGTTTTTGTTCAAGAATTGTTTTACCAACAGCAAAGATGGTGGGCAGGGTTCTAGGAATGCAGTTCTACAGGCCCAAGAAAGCTGGAAAAGCAGGGTGGATGCAGCCGATTGGTGACCTCATAGGCCCTTTGTCAAGAAGCCATTAAGAGGGGGCCAGGGATTTAGCTCAGTTGTGCCACTTTCTGCCTCGAAAGCACAACGTCCCGAGTTCAATCCCCAATAGTAAAAAAAAACAAGCCACTGAGGGGCCAGGAATTTATCTCAGTGGTACTGCACCTGCCTTCCAAGCACAAGGTCCTGAGTTCAATCCCCGGTACCGCAGTCTGATCCTCGTGAGCAGTTTAAGTGTTGTCACCTTCAAAGAGTACTATTTTTTTTTTTTTTGGCACCACCCAGCCCAAAGAATACTATTTAAAAGATGTGCACTTTATTTTTTATTTTTTTATTTTTGGTACTGGGGATCGAACTCGGGACCTTGCGCTTGTGAGGCAGGCAGTGATATCACTGAGCTATATCCCTGGCCCAAGATGTGCACTTTAAAAAAGAACTTATTGGCATCCTGGGTTGGGTCCTAGAAGAGAAAAGGGCACTGGTAGAGAAAACTAGTGACATCTGAATAAAGCCAGGAGTTTATTAACAGTTACAGACATACTAGTGGATACATACTAGTGTTAATTCCAACAAAGGTACCATAGTTACATAAGATCTTAATGTTAGGGGACACTGGGTGAAAGATATATAGGAATTTTGTGCTATCTTTGCAACTTTTTACAATTCTAAAGTTATTCCAAAATAAAGACCTTGTTTAAAAAAATGTCTAAGGAAAAAAAAAAGCCTACTGTTATTTGGAACTAATCTAGACAGGAAAAGAAAAAAAATTTTGACAAACCTTGCTTCAGAATACCCCTCAGGGGCTGGGGATTTAGCTTAATGGTTTCACCCCCTGCTGCACAAGCGCAAGGACCCGAGTTTGATCCCCAGTACCAAAAAAACAACCAAACAGAATACCCCTCAGTGTATTTATAAGCACAGTGGAATACTTAATGTTGAAAATTAGCAGTAGATGCCAACACTAGCATATTGTCAACACCCTGAACACGTTAATAGTGTGTGAGGTCTTTCAAGGAGATGACCTAAAATCAGGAATGAAATTTAAGAATTTATGACATTACACCATATATGAGAAATACTTGTGTGGTGACATGGTAACATTAGATCAACTTCAAATAATGAAAAGAAATCAACATGGGAGGTGCCAGGAGCCTGAGCTGTGTGCCAGGGAAGCTTCTGGAAGCTGGGGGGTTTTGTTGTTTTGGGTTTTTGTTGGTTTTTTTTTGTACCAGGGATCAAACTCAGGACCTTGTGCTTGTGAGGCAGGTGCAGCCCCACTGAGCTAAATCCCCGGCCCTGGAAGCTGTTTAATGTATTGTTAACAAACATTTTTTTATACAAGGAATTATGTCAGACAGTCGTTGAGATACAGAAAAGACGGGGCCCTCACCCTTCCAGCACTTACGCATCCTCTGGGGCTTACATCTCCTTTAGGCACCTCAGAACCAAACACAACTCGATTCATGGTGTTACTGCCGTGGTAGACTGAAAAAACGCATGCCCCCCTCCAATCCCTGGAACCCATGAATATGTTACCTTATATGGTAAAGGGAACTTGGCTTGTGTGATTAAATTAAAGATCTTGAGATGGGGAGATTATCCTGGGTTATCCAGGTGGAATGAATGTAACCACATGGGTCCTTATAAAGAAGGACGGCAGGAAGATCAGAATCCTAGAGTAGAAAGGCTGCTGGCTTTGGAGATTGGAAGATGGGTCCAGGCAACACAGGCACCCTCTGGAAGCTGGAAAAGGTAAGGACCCTGATTCTTCCCTGGATCCTGCAGAAGGGACCCAGCCCTGCTGACACCTCAATTTTAAGACTTCTGTCTCCAGAACTGTGAAATAAAAAAATTTGTGTTGGCTTGGGGATTTAGCTCAGTGGTTCTGACACCTGCCTCGCAAGTGCAGAGTCCCAAGTTTGATCCCTGATGCCAAAAAAAAAAAATTGTGTTGAGCCACTAAATTTGAGATAATTTGTTAGAGCAATGAGAGGGAGCTAAAACAATACATGTTAGGAAGTCAGATCTTTGGTTTTTGTTGTTTTTATAATCTACACAGAAATTGGCTCAGATTAGTTTTGTGGGGTTTTTTGTAACGGGAATCGAACTCAGGACCTTGTGCCTGTGAGGCAGGTGCCAGAACCACTGAGCTAAATCTCTGGCCCTCAGACTAGTTTTAAAAAATGAGAATTTGTGGTATTCAGCCTGGACAGGAACTTGTACAGGCCAGGGACTTGGGTTTGGACCAGGACACAGGCTTGGCATCTCTGGTGTCCAAGTGGCAGGGATTCGCCACCTGTGTCATCTGGGCACCTCAGCTGGGCGAGGTCAGCTCTGCCTTTTCTCCGTTTTGGGATGATTTACCTTAAGACTCCAGATCCCAGGAGGGGGTCTGAGGGCCCTAAGCTGGGCCTGTGCCAGCCCTTAGTTAGAGGAGGCCTGGGCACTGAGTTCCAGCACCACTGAGACTGCAATGTGAGGAGGGAAAGGGTGGCAGAGAACAGCACCTGCCCAGCACCCAGGAGGCTCCTTCCCTAGCCTTTCAGCCCAGTCTGCCTTTCTGGACTCCAGTACCCCACATTCTCCATCCACCCTGGAGTACCACATGCTCCCTAACTGTGATCGCCCTCACAGCTCAGTGCTCTCCTGTACCCTGCCTTGCCCTTGCTCTTGGAAACTTCTCCAGATGAGCACATCTCATCCTAGTAAATGCCTCCTGACTGCCTCTGCCCTCACATTGCCCTGCCACACTGCTTGGAAAGTGCCCACTGCAACTTGGGTTTTCAGCATGACTGCCTGCATACTCCACCCAGTAGCATGTTCTTAGAGGCTGGGGTGAGGTCTTTCTCATCTTGGATTCCCAGAGTCACATGCAAGAGGAGACAATATGGTGGATTCCGTGGCACTTTCCTCCAATGGCCTTTCTCCCACCATCCTGATATCAGTCTTCTAATCAAGACCTGGCAATCTTTTCTTAGGCTTTGAGCAAACCATGGTCCTAGTCACCTGTGGGCCATACACCACATCTGACAGCATCACATATGACCCCCTGCTTGATCTGATCTCCATCATCAACCACGACCATCCAGATGTCTGCATCCTGGTAGGAGGCCCCTGGGGATGGCTGTGCAGGGAGGCAGCAGTGGGAAAACTCGGGAGTCAGCCTTAGATGAGGATCTTAATTCTGTTCTAAATTTTAGGAAACATGTCAGGCTTCTTTTTTGAGGCTCGCTGTGTAGTTCAGGCTCGCCTTGAACTCACTATGTCGCCCAGGCTCCGGGCTGGCCTGAAACTCATGGCAATCCTCCTGCCTTAGCCTCCTGAGTGCTGGGATTACAGGCATGAGCCACGTTTTTTCAGTTCTTAATCTGCATCTTGGAGAGCTGTACGTGATCAAAGGCCTTTGCTAAATCTAAAAGTCCAATGTTTTTTGTTGCCTTTCATTGATTTTACACAATTCTTACCTCTGTATCATTACTCCAGCTTTTAAACTAATCTCTTTATGCTCAAAGTCCCACTATTAACACACTGCTTACTTGCCCTTCTAAGTCCTAGAAAGCAGAAAGCTCATTGTCCTGGGGCGGTGGTCCAGGTTATGGGGCCCTGGGAGCCTCTGTCCATCCAGGGCTCAGTGCTTCTGCCTATGCAATTGGCTGGTTGCCCCCTCCCCCATCTGCTGCCTGTCCCCAGGCTCTCCGGGCAGCCTTGGAGGGACAGATGGACTCTGGGTGGAGAACAGCCAGAAGAGGTTGTCTGAAGGCGTTTGTAGACTTCTGCAATTCTGATTTGTTCTTTTGCTGCCTTTTTCTCCCCCTTGGGCTCCTCTACAGTTTGGTCCTTTCCTGGATGCTAACCATGAACAGGTGGAGGTGAGTATCCGGGGCAGGATAAAGGAGGGCACCAGACACTTGCATCCAATGTGCCCCCCACCCCTTGCCTCCCTCTTTTGGAGTTTATGTAACAAGGCTAAACGAACCTGGGGGTAATGGGAAGAACATGGTTATCAGGCATCTTGTTTGAGGCTTTTGTTTCACCATAATGTGAGGTCGCCTGGAAGGGAAAGGGGAGGGGGGAAGGAAATATATCTGGCTGTCTTTTGGTGTGTAAAATACAGATATCCCTTCCGGGGTCATCTTCCTGATGGAGGGCCAGGACCTCCTAGCCTGTCTCAGGAATTTCAGCTTCCTTAGAAGCACTCGTCCTCTTAGTCTCTCTCAGTTTACATTCGAGAGGATTAATTCTTCCCCATCTCTTCTGCCCACCCCTAGGTCATCTCCTTTCACTAGAGACCATGTTGTTGTTTTGTTTTTTGGTACCGGGGATCGAACTCTGGACCTTGCGCTTGCATGGCAAGCGCCAGAAACACTGAGCTAAATCCCTGGCCCTAGACCATGTATATCCTTTTCATCTTTGCATCTCCTGGTCAGCAGCTGACATCAAGTCCCCTAATGAGTGTTTATAAGCAGATGGACACCAGCCGTCTCCTCTCTGAATCCATGTCCTTTCCTTTCTTGCAGAACTGTCTGCTGACAAGTCCATTTGAAGATGTTTTTAAGCAGTGTCTGCGAACAATTATTGAAGGGACAAGAAGGTCAGAATTGCAAATGCTGGACAGAACCTGAGGCTTCCTAGGTTCTTCCAGCACTTTCCAGTAAGAGACTGAAACTGTCAAAAAGTAATGCTAGTTCCTGTCCTTTTCATCTTTTTTTTTTCTTTTGGTACTGGGAATTGAACTCAGGTCCTTGCGCTTGCAAGGCAGGCGGCAGAACCACTAAGCTAAACCCCTGGCCCCTTTTCATCCTTTCTGAACCATGAGATCAGATAGAACCCCGGAACTCCAAATGCATAGATGCAGGATGAAGAAGCATCTGTGTAAACAGAGATAAACAGACTTAAAAGAAAAAGCTACAAGAGACTGACACTCTTCCTTTGCTCTTCCTCTTCTTTGTTTCCTTTTCTCACTTCTGTATAAACTAATGTTCTAGGGGAATCTTCCCAGGATGGTTTCGAGAAGTGTTTGATGATTGACACAACAAAATCCTTTGAGGCCCCAAACTTCTCCATGTGTGAGTGAGTGTTTTGGGCTGAGTCCAAGTTCCTTCCCTGAGTCAGTGCTTCCTTGTTAGATGGGACCCACCAACGGCAAGAGCAATGGGTAGCAGAAGCTCTCAGTGAGGGTGGGGATCTTGGATCCTCCCCATCGCCGAGACAGAAAAGACTACAAAAGGTCACAGCAGTGATGTAAGAACTGCGCCGCTCTAACTTGAGAGGAAAGTCACCGTTCCAGGAAGAGTTGAATGCTAGAAGCAGAAAGTCATTCCGGGAGCTGATACCTCAGTTCCAGTGTCTTTTCCTCCTGTTCCAGAGCCTGATAGAAATGGTATAGTGATGGATCTCTTCATGGGATTTGCCTGTCTGTTGCTGAGCTCATAAAAAACAAACATTCCTGAGGTTGAGCCTTTTAAAACAAGTCTGTAACAAAGGTAGTTTCTAAAACAAGATGTATAATCTTCCTCCTTTTGGCCATGAGAACAGATCCCAGGCCTGTTTAGTCAGGGTTTTGCCTTCCTGAACTAGTGTGCATGCCAGGACAGCAGGCAGGGGACCCAGGTGGAGTACTCCAGATCACCCCAAGCTGAGAGCCAGGCTGGGAAGCAGCAGCCCTCGCTTCCTTCTGCTCCACCTGTAGTGAAGGGGACACAAGTGCCTTCCCTGCTTTCCCAAACTTGTCGTGGCCATGATTGAGTTCATCCGACCTTAACGCTTAGAGCCCCTCCGGAGAGGACCCCCAAAAGCAGGAGCTGGGCCGAGGCCCCTTTGGTCTCAGTCTCGGGGCAGGCGGGCACCCGAGCTGGCTGCTGCTTCCAAGCTGAGTTTGGGCTCTGATTTTGGTCCTTGCCCCATGTGGTACTGATGGCAGTGATACAAAGAACAGACAGGCATTGTTATGCTAGGGGTGGGTGCCCAGCACCACCAGGCACTTTGATCTGTGGGCTATGTGTGTGTCCTGGGGTGGGAGGGTGCTGCCCCACCCTTCCAGAAACATATATAAACTCTGGGTCCTTGGGTGGGGAGTTTCATTTATCAATGGGCACCAAACCGGAAAGGAAGCCTCACCTCCCTGGTACCAGCTGAGCAAAGCCTGAGCGCAAGCTGTTCTAGGGAGCACAGTGAGACCCTCCCACCGTGATGGCTGAAGTTGTGCAGTGCTGAGCATAGTTGGAATTTTCTCCCCCCAACCCTCATCGCTGGTTCATAACCCTGAGCAGGGGGCTGCTTCTTCCTGAACCCTGACCTTTTCAGTGCTTGCACTGAAGAACCAATTTCATCCCTTGCACCTTAGACCTTTGTGCCTGTCACGAACTTGGAACATTTGAGGCCTGGAGCTGGGACTGATCCATTCAAGTTACCCTCCCATCCTGTTTACAAGTCCAGACTTGGATGATTATAGTGAACTTCTCAATGTCAGAGGTATTGTAACTAATACCTCTGGTCCGAGCGCTCTGTGATAAGCATGAGATAAGTGCCTTCCTAGTATTTTCAGCAAGAGAAGGGAGGCTATGAGAGCAACGGGCAGGTGTTAAGCGTGCCCCCAGTAACACTTCATGCCTGTTTGGTTTATAATGGGTCCCCTGACCAGGACAGCTAGGGGAACCAAGGAAACGGGTTTTTTTCCCTCCCTCTTTTGTGAGCCTGGAGAAAATAAACAGTTGGCCCTAGAGTCATGGCTTTTTTCATTCGCATGAAGCCCTAGAGATTCTCCTGCTTCTGATTCTCCTTCTCCTTCTGTCCAGGGAAGCATCTGCTGTTGCTGTTAAGTGCTTCTTTTACTTTCTCACCATAGTGCTGAGAGTAGAAACTGAAGGCCACAGTGCGCCAAGGCGCAGGGATACCCAGCCTGTGTCCTGTCTCTTCGAAGGTGTCCCAGTAATCACGGCCCAGGGCTCGGCTAGTCCAGGAGCTTCAGTTTGATCTTCAAAATATCAAGATAGCCTCACCATCTAACCCGAGTGCCTGGTTTTTCCCTGGGAAGGGTCCCTGCCTCACATTTCCAAGCCATATGTCAGTGAGACTGTCATTCTTTGGTCAAATCCTTGTCTATCAAGATTTTCTAGATCTCAGTTTCTTCTCCCCTTTTTCTACCAAACACTAGTTCCCCTGTACCCCAAAGTGGAATACCACATAGCAAGGGCTGGTATGCCCTGGGCAGTCTGAGCTGGGTCAAGACACATGTGTATGTGAGAGTGAAGTGCCTGTCTCCCAGTGACACGGGACAGCATCTCTACAGAGCAGAGTTCCACTCCAAGCCTCCCTGGCAGTGGGTCTGCTGTATCACTTTAACCTACGGCCTCACTGTTCCAGCTCAGCTGTGCTCATTTTCTCCCTCTTGTGCTTGTATTTTGACAAAGTAGCTCCGGCTCCCACCTTGTCTTTGTTCCATCCCTGAGAGATGTGCACCACGAGCCTGTGTACCCTCAGCCACCTTTCAGCTACTCCGATCTGTCACGAGAGGATAAAAAGGTACCAGTGCCTGCCTGCCCAGCCAGTAGCCAGCATGCAGTGGGGCACAGGTGCCCAGGCTCCAGCCTGGGATGGGGGCAGAGACCAGAACAACCCAAGGGCTTTTCCGAGTATTCTCAGGAGACACATGTAGTCTGACTCTTAAACTCCTTTTCACAACAGGCAAAGATGGGTGTCATTTGCTGCATGTGGGTTTGTCCTTTTCAGTGGCTGCCTGCCATCTTGGGGAAGAGGTTTCTGGTTATTCTATAATTGTTTGCATTGCTCCTTCTCGTTTTAGCGGGTACAGCTGGTATCAGAGCCCTGCACCCTTTCTATTAATGGGGTGATCTTTGGCTTGACATCCACGGACCTGCTGTTCCACATGGGGGCCGAGGAGATCTGTAGGTGAGAAATTTATTCCAGGCCAGGGAGCAGGACAGTGGGGCATGGATCTACCCCAAAGTGCTCTTTCTCCAGAGCACAGTGTGGCCCTGCAGAGAATCAGAGGCACCCAGATCTATGGCATTGGAGTTCAGTGGTTCACTTTACTTGAGGGGAAGGGGAATGAGCAGGTCAGGGCAACCAGGTGGGTGTGTGCTTTGTGAGGTCTGAGACGCAGGATCAGCCTATCACCTCCTGGTGGTACAGGCACCCATCCTCTTCAACAAGATGGTGCCGGCCCAGGACTTCCTTGATCTTGATGACCAGGACTCCTGCGGTCTCCCTCTCAGCCTAGGGTGTTGTTTCCCTTTGATGTAGGGCAAGCAGCTGCCTGTGAGTGGGTCTTCAGGCTCCCTCAGAGGTGTTCTCCCTCATGGCCGTGGCCACTTAACTTCTCTCTAGTTCACTAAATTCTCAGGCCTGACCTGAAAGCTACAGGCAGCAGAACAAGGCTCTGGGTCCAGTTCTCACTGTCATTCCTCTCCCAGTTCTTCTGGGACTTCGGACAGATTCAGCCGAATACTCAAGCATATCCTGACGCAAAGGAGGTGAGCTCACTTGCTGGGTGGCCAGCTGAGAAGACAGTGCTTGGGCATGGTAGAGCTGTGACAGACTTGGCTGTCAGAGCCTCCACCACGGACCTTCACCCTGTGATAAGCCTGTGTCCTGTGCCCCCAAACGCAGAAAGGCAAAGGCTGTGAATGGGAGCAGTGGGGAAGCCAGGGGCAGGGAGCCTATCTGGGTCTGGGGTCCTGGAATCCACTGGTGCTCACTACTTCTCTCATCTCCACAGCTACTACCCACTCTACCCTCCCCAGGAGGACATGGCCATTGACTATGAGAACTTCTATGCCTATGCTCAACTGCCAGTCACCCCAGATGTCTTCATAGTCCCTTCAGAGCTGAAGTACTTTGTGAAGGTAGGTTTGAACTGGCTTTTTGCAAAAGACACCAGAGCCAGGCTTTGATTTTCCCTTCTCGATTACCCAGCACTCACTCTCCATGGGTCTGTGGATGGGGTCGGTGGCCTCTGAAGCCCAGCACTGGGGCTTCATTGCTTTTGGGGAGGTAGTAGGGCCAGATAACAAACCTGTGGGTAAAATTCAGCTTGAGTAAGCACTGTCCCCCACCCCTCGCCAAGATCAAGAGCCCAGGTGGAGAGAAGGCTGTCAGGCAGTGGCTCTTGCCAGGGCCCAGCTGTGTCAGGGTAACCTGGAAACATTTCACATGTGCCTTTGCCAGCCCTTCCAGCCACCTGATGTGACCTCCTAGTGGGCTCAGCCGAGAGTACTCGGAGAAGCCCTTGGGTTGTTCTGGTCTCTGCTACCCCAAGCCCTTCACAGGGAATCCTCCCAGACCAGTCCTGTTCTTCCAAACCAGAGTTGTCCAGCCTCCAGAGCTAGGGGAAAACAAGAAACAGCTGGGTCAGGTTTGTCTCCAAGTATGAGAGCTGATTGTCATCCTGCCAGGTCACCTCATTCTTTATTCTGTCTCAAGACCCGAAAGGAACTCAGATCTTTGTCTGCATATGTGGTTGGTTCCCTTTGTTTCCCCCTTATAAAACCCTCTTTGGGGTCTAAGCATCTGATGCTTCCTCCATTGTCAAATCAGACCCCCCTGAGGTGGCCCGATCTCCTCCTTTCCTTCCCAGGACATCCTCGGCTGTGTCTGTGTGAACCCGGGACGCCTCACCAAAGGACAGGTGGGCGGCACCTTTGGCCGCCTCTACCTCAGGAGGACATCTGAGGTTGGAGAGGAGAGGCGGAGTCTGTGTGTTGCTGCCCAGGTGGTCAGGATCTAAGTCTTCTGCCTTCCTGTTACTTGTGCAGCCTCACAGACTCGGGGAGCCTAGGTGTGGACCTCCGCAAGCCCAAACTTGGGGGTCCCCAGAGGAGGAATCAGCTGTGAGGACAGGGCTAGGCTCCCCCATGGTAGACATGTTCTGCCAGGCCCTGGCTCAGCTCGGGCTTCTCTCTGGAAGGAAACGCCTGCCTCAGGATCTGTGCACAGTGCCTAGAAGTTAACTGGCTTTGGAAACTGCATGATCAGAAAAGGCAGGAAGGTTTTATGGTTTCCTTCATGGTTCAAACACACAAAGAACTTCTGCAGAAATAAAAATAAATATCTTGAGTGTGACTTCTGAGTTTCATCTTTCTCCCACTTTCTTTTTCCTGGTAGTGGCCAAAGAATGTTTCCTATTTGACCTGTGTCCATCGAAGGCAGAGTGCTGGTCACATTGGGTTTCTCTCCAGCCCCTTGGAACGCTCAGCCCCACCCCTCAGCCCCCCAGGGGCCCTCAGCTGCTATGTTGGGCGTGGACTGCAGAACTGGGCTGAAGAGGGAGCAGTTGGCCCCAGGCCTGGCCCTCCCCTCCCCACAAGGCCTCATATTCATGCTGGGGTCCCAGGCTGACCTCCATCTGGAGGAGGCGACCTTCCTGAGCTATTCCACAGCCGGAGTCCCTGGTGGTGACCACTCTGCCAAGCCACGCAGCAGTGCAGGGCTTTCCCGTAGCCCAGAACATTGAGAGCAGGGCAGGGCTTCCAGGATCCCAGCACCTCCCCCTGCCCATGTGTCCTGGCATCTGGGGAAAAGGCACACTTCTGTCCTAAGCAGCAGGCTACCCCACCCCAAATCCCACAGCCAAGGCCAGAAAGCCTCCACTGTGGAGCCGGGGAAATGTGTGAGGGAGCAGCTGATGCCTATGCTTTGACTCAGAGATAAATAGGTAACCTAACAGCCTTTGCCTCCCCACCTCCTCTCCAGCCCACAAATGCAATCGAGCCACAGATCTGGCCGGGCCTGAGTGAAGCAGCTCTCTGAACACAAGGAGCTGGTGCTTTGTTTCATTAGTTTTATGGGTGCCTCCTTTGAGGACAAGGGTTAGAACAAGCCCCAACTTGGGCAGCTGATCTCCCTCCCCACACAAAGCTGCCATTGCTCCTAGGGGTAGTGTGACTTGGCCTCCACAGGAGGCATCTTTGGGGCCCAACCCCTCCTCCACAGCCTGCTACAATAGCCCCAGCTCGAGAGCACTGTTTCTACCAAGACCAATGCCAGCTGGAAACCTGCCCCTCCCTGCTTTGGAAAACCCAGGCCTGGGGAGATTAGCCACCCGGCCTCCGGCCACGATAAACATGGTCTGAGGCCACATCCTGTGGCCCTTATCGGGGTAGGCCACTCGCTGCTCCTCTGGGGAGCTTCAGCCCTTGCAATGGTCATGGCACTTCTGCAGATGCCTTTCAGGGAATGGTAACATCTTGCTCTGCCCTGCAAGATACAGAGCCCACCTCGTCTTGCACACTCAGGAAGACCCAGAGGCCCTGGTGGGCTTGGACATTGGCAGATCCAGAGGCAATGGAAAGATGGAAAGACCTGGAGCTCCCAGTGGCTAGGCATGAATGGGAGCTGAGGGCCGTTGCCTGGATACAAAGTCATGTGGCTGTTGGAAATGATGGGGAGGGCCTGAGCAGGCATCTAAGATCCAAACAGAAAGAGCAGGATGCACACCCAGAGAGGACAGCAGACAGGTCTGCCAGACATGCCTCTGCCACCAGATGGTTCCTTTTTGTTCTTGTCAGGAAGTCAGTGCCAAGCAACTGCCAGCTGACTATCTCTAGACCCCATTCAAACCAGTTTCCTGTGGCGCCTGTCATCCTGGGGCCTGTGCTTGGGCACACGTATTAGAATGGAAGATCTGAGAGGGTGGGGACTGGCCAGCCCACCTCTGCTTCAGTCCCCTGGGGTGGCATCTTCCAAAAGTCTGGCCAGGCCCCAGGCCCTGACACACGAACCCAAGGGCTGGGCGGATGGGTATACAAGGCCTACTCTTCCCAGGGGCTCCCAGGAGGCTGCACCGCCCTCTCCCAGCCCCTTGTGTGGCTGCCCTTTGGGAGTCAAGCCCTTCTCGGGGCCACAGGGCAGCTGCCCAGGGGAACAAAAGCCCCTCACAGCCCTGTGCCTGCAAAACAAGTGGGTGCCAGGAACGAAGCTGGGCAGTTGGAGACAGAGTGGCACCCAGGGCTGGGGGGCTGGCAGGGCCTCGACGCCGGCTCTCCTTGGAGCCCTCCATCTGGCCTTGCCTTCCGCAGCCACCCAGAACTCAGAGTTTTCTTTCCCTCGACCTAGGTTTGCCCTGCCCTGCTGCTTCCTTTCTCCAGCGCTGGGAGCAGCCATTTGAGCTGATTTCTCACTTCTTTGTTTGACGAGCATTTCCTCTTGGCTGACCCGAGACTGGCTGGGGCTGAGCCACCTGAAGCCCATCCTGCCTGTGCCTGGGAACTTCTAACTCCTTGCAAAAGGCCTTGACTAACCTCTGGGGTTGGGTGTTAACATTTTAAAAATTGTTGAGATGTGATATAAACTTCACCTTTTTAATTTTTTTTTATTTATTTTTCAGTACTGGGAATTGAACCCAAGGCCTTTGCACTGAGTTACATCTGCAGCCCTTTTTTTTTTTAAACTGAGACAGGGTCTCACTAAGTCGCTAAATTGTGCAGGATGGGCTTGATCCTCCTGCCTCAGCCTCCCAGAGTGCTGGAATTACAGGTATCCACCACCACCCAGCTTAAATTTCTCCAATTTAAAGAGTTTGCTTCCATTGTTTTTTAGAATGTTCACAGTGTTGTACAAATAACCCCACTACCTTGTTCTAGAGTATATTCATTCCCCCCTCCTGCTCCTGATAATTTCCGCCTTCTGTATAGATTTGCCTGTTTCAGGCATTTCAGTCCGTTAAACCATGGCCTTTCCTGTCGGATTCTGTCACTCAGCAGTGCGTTTCCAGGGCTCCTCTACGCACCAGCACAGGTCAGTGCTTTATTCTGTCCATTGGCCAAGGGACAGCACACGGCCTTCCGTACTTTCTCCTCTCACCACTTGCTGGTCCTTAGACAGGTGTGCAAGGCATCATGCAAAGGCTTATTTTCACTTGAGTACATTGTAAGACCGGGAGATTTGTTTGATTCACAGAGGGGAACAAGGAGAGAGGAAGAAGAGCAGAAGGCCAGAGGGAATGAGGAGAGGGAAGAAGTAGCTGGTCTGGAAGGGTACTTGGGAGCCAGGTGGCTGTCAGTGCCTCGTGAAGGAGCTCAGCCTGGACTTTGTCACCTCAGGGAGTCTAACGGCTCAGGGCAGGGAGGAGAACATCCAGCCTGCCTCCGGAAGCGATCTGGCTGCACTGGGAAGAGATGGGAGGGGGGGGGGCGTGGATGAAACACTTCACAAATTACCAGCGATCAGAGCCACCCAGCACCTCCTCTCTGTTCCTATGGAAACAGCACCCCAGTTTTCCTGTTGGGGTAACCACCTTTCTCCACACTCCTCCTTTGCCTAAGCCAAAGAGTATATTGGATCTCCTGGCTTCAGTGTCTGGTCAAGCATGGGCATAACCTGAGCCATTCCAAACACAATAATTCCAGGCTTCTTTAATGACTAATAGAAAAGACACAGCTGTGAAGGTGGAGCTACTGCAACAATTTTATCACCATGAGGGGAACCCCACCCTGTGTGTGGACTAAACCAGAGGATGAAGAGCCAGGAAATAGGGAGGAGATCAGCACCAAGTTCTGGTGTCTAAACTGCATTGAAGCTAGCTTCCTCCATCCCTAAAAATAGACCACAGCATTTTAAATAGACCACTCACCCTTTTTTTTTTTCCTAAATTAATTTGAGTTAAATGTTCTTTCACTTACAACCCAAACAATGAGGGTCTGACTGCAGGATTTGGATGGCTGCCAGGGAACAGACAGATAAAACCCAGCTCAAGTAGGAAGGAGAGGGCATAAACATTTCTGAGGATCTGTGTGTGTCCTTTGATGCACAGGGTCACATCTCACCTGCCAGCAGGCTCTGAGAGGCTCCAGGTCACAGGTCCAAGTAAACCATGGGACTGGGACTTAGACTCCATCCTCTGTCTCCTCAGCCTGCTGCAGTAATGAACTCCACCACCCAAAAGGACTGACCATAGAGGAGTGGCAGCCTTGTGTGAGGTGGAGGTGCCCTGGGGGTCCCTGGTGTGTCGTGCTGGCAAGGCATGGGCACCATGGGGAACCGTGGCGCTTGCTATACTCCAAAGCTGCCTCCAGGAGGCAGGGAGAGGGGCAGGCAAAATACAGCGTGGAGGAGACTTGGACAACACTGCACTCAGGATCAACAGGGCAGGAGTGAGACAGGCCTGGGGGAGTGGCAGGAAGGGGGTGACGGACGATACCCCTGGCATCTGCACTGGACTACATCAGCTGTGTTCGGACATTTGAGCCCCTCTGCTGCCCCTCCCCTGTCATCCTGGGTCCTCTGTCCCTGAGCACCCAAGCCCTACCCTGCTCCATCTGGGTGTGCCCTGGAAATGCCCAGGGGCCAGGCCCAGGGACTGGACTGGGCCCTTGGCCAGCTCCAGATTCCGCCAGCCAGGCGCACCCTTCTCCTGGGCTCCAGGCGGCTCCGCCCAGAGCACAGCTGACAGCTGGTGGCTCTGCAGCAGCCCAGGGCCAAGGGGCCCTTGCAGGTCTCAGGGACAGCTGCTGCCCATGACCTCCATGACCCCACACACTGAGGCCTGACGCCCAGCCCCGTCTCCACTGCCCACTCCCGTTGCTCCCAGATGGTCCTGGGCTCAGAAGCATTTCACCTGCAGGACCGAGTCAGCAGCCCACTGGGAGGCATGGGGACTCCCAAAGCCCTGGCCACCACTCCCAGCAATTGTGGGGGACACTGGGTATGGGTCTCCACCCTGCCATGCTGGTCATATGGTTTTTTGAGCCGGGGTCTTTCTTTGTAGTTCAGGCTGGCCCTGAACTCACTGTGTAGCCCAGGCTGGTCTCAAACTCACAGCAATCCTCCTGCCTCAACCTCCTGAGTGCTGGGATTACAGGCGTACACCACCATGCCCGGGTTTGTCACTCTTGATTCCCTGAAGGCTCTGCACAGCCCCCACTGTCCCCTGGAGGTCACGAGTCAAATGCACAGCCCCTTACAACGTTCCTGCTGCTGATGTCACCTGGGGCTGGGTATTGAAGGGCTTCAGGTCAGGAGAGTGAAGTCTCAGGGAGGATTTGTCAGGTCTGCCCTCACTCCTGTTTGAAATCATCTTCACAAATCTGTGGAACCACACTGGCACCACTTGGCTTGGCATGAGTCTGGGAACACCCTCAGCGGCAGGTAGGTGCCTCCTCTCCTGGCCCACGCTGGAATACCATGCAGCTAGGAAAGCGGAAAGCAAGCATGGCTCCTCTCACTGGTATAGAGCGGCTCCAGTTTGGTTTCTGTTGCTAATAATGCAATACCACAGGCTGACAGATTATAAAGAAGAAAGGTTTAAGCCAAGTGGTTTAAGTGGTGCCTTATGCTTGTAACACCAGTGCTCCAGGAGGCTGAGGCAGGAGGATCAAAAGTTTAAGCCCAACCTGGGAAATTTAGGGAGACCCTACCTCAGTTTTTTTAAAGGACTGGAGATGTGCTTGCCTAAGGGGTTTGATGCCCAGCACCACAAAAAGGAAAAAGAAAGGGGTTTATTTTGACTCATCTCGGGCGTTCAAGGTGAGGGGCCTCCTCCACTGACAGCCTTCTTGCTGGCCAACCTGAGGCTGCACAGGGTATCACTCACCAAGAGGTAGGGTGTGTGTGTGTGTGTGTGGCAGGTGTGAAATCTGTCTCTCTCCTTACAAAGACACTAGGACCCCATTGCAGGGGCTCTGCTCTGATGAGCTCTCATAACCCTAATCACCCCCGAAAGCCCCAGGTGTAGCCACTCTAGCTGGATTAAGTTTCTACCCTCTTCAAACTCCACAGTGGGGAGGGGGAGGAAGGAGATGTCAATATGAAGTTTTGGAGGAATGAGCCATAATCAAGCCATAGTGAGTGGTCTCCAAAGCGCCATGCTGACCGAGGAAAGCAGGGTGCCGATCAGTGTAAATACCAGTGTAATATCAGTGTACATAGCAGAGGCTCCATACAGGTGACTTCCTAAGGCTTTGCTGGCTCCAGTAGAGCCCTGTCCTTCCCTGGCTCCCCATGGGCCTTCAGGACTTTGGGGGTCTGCTTATCTATCTGCCATTTGTATATATAAAAAGAAGATGGGAAGGGCTCTTCTTGTTTGTGCAAAGAGTAGCTCTAGCAGTGGTACAAACACTCAGAATGTCAGTTGTCTCTGGAAGAAGTGGGTTCCTTCCACCACCTGCCTCGCAAGCGCAAGGTCCTGAGTTCGATCCCCAGTACCAAAAAATAAATAAATAAAATAACTATGTATTCTGAAGAAGTGGGTTCCTAGGGGGCAAGAGTGATAAGGAAATTTTTGCCTCTTATAATGTCTGGATTTTTTTTTAAAAGGGTCTCACTGTGTAGCTCAGTTCAGGCTGGCCTCAAACTCATGGCAGTCCTCCTGCCTCAGCCTCCTGAGTGCTAGGATCACAGGTGTGCACCACCACCCAGCACAACATCTGCATTTTGAACTATATGAAAGCATTACTTCATCCAAAAAAATAATTTAAGTGACCCATCACAGTGGGAGGCTGAGCCAGGAGGATTGAAAATTCAAGCCTTCCTGGGCAACTTAGTGACTTAGCAAGACTTGTGTCGCAAAAAAAAAAAAGAAAGAAATTTTAAAGGGTTGGGAATATAGCTCAATGTGAAGGGCCTGGGTTCAATTCCCAGAAAGAAAGAAAAGAATGAATATAAATGCAATTCTTATGGTGTCATACTTCCACACACAGACTTGGTACCTTTCCAAATGCATGCAGCAACTGCCAGGAGTTTATGACCGGCCTTTCGTTGTTTCCAACAGGCCTCTAATTCATAGTAGCAAGTAACAGAAAGCCAACCCCAACTAAAAGAAGCAAAACTGGAATGTGTTGGCTCATAAAATGTAAGACTGCTAGCCAGGCATGGTGGCATGCGCCTGTAATCCCAGCACTTAAGAGGCTGAGGCAGGAGGATCACTGCGAGTTCCAGACCAGCCTGGGCTAAGACAGCCCCTGTCTACAAAAAAAAAAAAAAAAAAATGGAAGCTGTTTCAGACCTGGCCAGATCCAGGTTTGAGAGTCATTCTCTTGGCTCTGCTTTTCTCTGTGTTGGCTTTATTCTGCGGCAAGCTTTGTAACCCTAACAGTCCCATCAAGTCCCCAGGCTCATTGGGGTCACATGCCCATCCCTGAGTCATCTCTTGTCTCAGCCTGGATAAGCACAGACTTCAAACTCGTTTTAGACTTTGGGGATGGGGTTGGCCACACTGGAGACTGGAAAACTGAGGGACAGTCACCAGAATAAGAGGGACGCATGCTGGGTGGACTATTCTCCTCTCCTAGGCCTTGGCCAGCTTTCCAGGCATTGGGATAAAACCCCCAACACCCATCATGAAAGGAGGAAAGCTTTATTTTGGCTCATGTTTTCAGAGGGGCCAATCCATGGCTAAGCCTCTGAGGCAGGACTGTTATTCCACATGGGTCTGATAGAGCAAAGCTGTTCAGGGCATGGTGGCTGGAAGTAAAGCACACGGAAGACAGCAAGTGAGAGATCCACCCTCCAGAAGTTCCCAGTGAACTGCTCTGGCTGGGCCTGGCTCCTGCCTGAATAATCAGTTGTGAACATCACAGGATTAACCCACCAGTGCCTACAGCAACTCTGTGATCCAAGCACCTCTGCAGGAGTCTCCATCTGGTCAAACTGACAGTCAAGATTAACTGGCATGTCTACTGAACTACTCTTCTTTCCTGATTATGCATTTCCTCAAAATCCTCCTGGTCTTGGCTTTTACCAGTCCTCCTGGAATGTCCTTCCCTTTCTCTCTCCAGCAAACTCTTACTCATCTGCTTATACCCTGCTCACTTTGTTGCCTTCTCCTGAAACCCTTCTGAATCCCCCACCTTCTTTTCCACCCAGGCCAGAAAAGACCTTTCTGTGGCTGTTCTCTTGATTACTTACTCAATTCCCAGTTAATAACTGAGCCTCCTCTGAGATGACCACTGCCCTCAAGGATCTGGGGACCTCAAGATGGCACACTTGTGCTAATTTAGAATTGGCTGTTTCTCAAGTGGTTGTTTGGGCCCAGCATGACCACCTGTGTCGTGTCTTGCCCAGCCTGGCCCTAGGCACAGGGTAGATGGGTTTTCAAAATAACAAGATGCCATGAAGGCGTGGGAAGTGTCAAAGATGATTCCACAATGTATTCCCTAGGCCAAATGACAGCTGTGAAGCCAAGATGTTCTCAGGGCCCGTGAGAGGAAGTGCCTCTGCCGGTCCCTGCTAGGACAGGGCTGTCACCACTCTGGAAACCCCCACGTCACTGGGAGAGAGGCCAAGATCTAGGCCTAAATGAAAGACCCTCAGAAAGGCCCTTCCACACAGCTCCCGAGGGTCCAAGGCAGAGGCAGCAGGCTGAGGCTCACTCAAGAGTGGCCGCCAATCTCCAATCCCAGCCTCATGGGCCACATTCTCTGAAGGGGGTCAAGAGCAGGGAGGGCAGGGCTGGAGCTGGCCGGAGTCCGGAGGCGGAAGGAAATAAGAAACAATCAAGAAAGAATCCAGCCAGGCCTGGGGTGGATTCCAGCCAAGGGCCCGGCAAGCCTTGCACTGCCTAGGACTCCAGGGCTGCTGCCAGCTCAGGGTCTCCTTGTGCTCCTACTTTGTGGGGGGACTGGGTCTTCCCAGAGAACCCATCATTTCTCAGTGACTCCTTTAGAGGATCACCATGCTTCCCCTTCAACTCTGTTCCCAGGTCCTCATCATCCCAGCCATGGCCCAGGGTCCCAAGTCCCCAGGTAGCAAGTTGAGGAGAGGTGCTGGAGCCTATAGGGAGGAGGGGGCTGCCCTGCTGGTCTCCCTGTTCTGGCCAGCCTTGGGGGTGGGGGCTTCCGACTCAGTCCCCCAGGGTCCATGGTGGCTGTGGCTGCTGACGAGGGTGATTTCCAGGAAGAAGTGGCAGGAGGGAAGGAAGAGCTGAGTCAGGCCCCAGAGTGGAGGAGGGAGCTGGGAGCCCATCCCAGGACCAGGAGGCTCCAGGTTGAGGACAAGGAAGCCGAACACTGGCCCTGGTATCTCTCTAGCCTGGCCTTCCCTACCTCTCCCAAGTGCCCTTCTAGGTCCGGCCCCTCAGTCGTCAGAGTATCCAGGAGCTCTTCTAGGGTGACAGTGCAGTCCTCAGCTGAGACATCAGACCCTGATACGGGTCCAGGCTGAGCGGATCACTTGCCTGGCTGTCTCTTGGGTCAGAAATGCAGGCTACCCTGTCTCAGCCTATCCAGTTGTAAGATGGGCATGGTGGTGCATGCCTGTAATATCAGCACTCCTAAAAGCTGAGGCAGTAAGATCAAAAGTTCAAGCCCAGCCTGGGCAATTTAGTGACTTAGCAAGACTCCATCTCAAAATTTAAAAAATAAAAAGAGGGCTGGCAGTGTAGCTTAGTGTGAAGGCCTTGGGTTCAATTCCCAGTTTGTTTGTTTTTTTTAAACCCAGTTGTAGTAACTGAAATCCCATTTTATAAATGCTTTACTATAGGGCTCCCACAGCCATGCTGGATGTGTGTACAAAGTTCCCAGACATTCAGCAGAGCCTCCCCAGGGACCCAGTGGCTCTGCCAAGTGACAACTCGACAACTTGTATGAGAATGGCTAGAAGAAAGTGAGCATTTGCTAAGGGCAGAGCCTAGGCCAGGCCTGAACCACTCCTGGGCGTGGGGCCGGTCAGTGCCAAGCTCCAGATGACAGAGGGATGATGGCAGGCACAGCCCCAGTAGCAGGCAGAGCTGGCACTGGGCAGAAGCTTGCCATAGCCAGGGCCTCTGAAAACAGTCCCCAGAGTGCAGATGGTGGTTCCAGTCCTGGGGTGGAGCCCCAGCCATGCAACCAGGATGAGGAAGAGAGCAGGAGCTCAGCCAGGCTTGGGGGTACAGCAGCTGTTGACCCCATGGGGGGCCCCTATTACCCACCCAGAACCTCTGCAAAGAGCTCCAGGGTGGTTCCCAGCTGCTCTCCAGCCTTCCTTCTCTTTCCCTTCTCCAGACTTTCCCTGTTGTCACCAGCTCTTCATAGGGTTCCTAACATTCCCCTCTCCCCAGAACTCTCTCTATCAGTTCCTAAGGATGGGGGTGGGGCTTCATCTCAGCCGCACTTCTGCAGGCTCAGGTGACTTCATCAGAGTCATTCTAGGTAAGGTGGCAAGGCCAGGCCTCTGTCCCCTGAGCTCCTGTTGCAGTGTTTCATGAACTATGCTGCCAGTGAGACCTTGTGTTCCCATTAACAAAGGACATGGAAGATCCTTGTCTTGCTCAGGACTCGGGTGACTGGGTGACCAGATACTATTCCTACTTTCACAAGCAAGGTGGCTCAGAAAGGAAAGGTCCTTTGCCTGTGGCCACACAGCAGGCCAGCAGGAGAGCCAGCCCAACACCTGGTGCATGGCCTGAGGCTCCTCCGCATTGTGTGGGCCCCTCCTCTCCCAGGGCCCATTGTTGGGGAGGGAGGGCAGGGATGACCACTACTAAGTGAGGAGGATCTAAGAGGAGGGAGCCTGGGGCCCTGAGGTCCTGCCACTTTCCGCTGAGCACATCCTTGTCAGTGTCTGGAGCCTCCGTTTCTCTCTCTGTAAAATAAGGATAATGATTTGGTCTCTGATCACCTCACCAGGTCCTCAGGAGGATTTGCAGGGTTCAGGGACAGGAGGTGGTTAATAAGGGCAGAGGCAGGCCTGGGGACAAGATGTGAGGGAGGTACACCCTTTACCATGGGCTTTTGCTGCTATGATACAGCACTGCAGACTAGGTACTTTGTGATGAGCAGAAATTTATTTAGCTCATGGTTTTGGAGGCTGGGCTGTCTGAGGGCATAGCACCAGCAAAAGAGAGAGGAAGAGGGAGGGATGGAGAGAGGGAGAGAGAGAGCTTGGAGATTGTAGCTTTAACCCCTTTCCTAATGGGCACTAATGAAGCCAGGAGGAGGAGCCCTCATTACCCCAGCACATCTACTCAGCCCCACCCCCAACACTGTTGCATTTCGGATTAAATTTCTTGTGTTTTTGTTTTTTGTTTTTTGTTTTGGTACAGGGATCAAACTCAGGACCTTGCTCATGTGAGGCAGGCAGCAGAACCACTGAGCTAAATCCCAGGCCCGTTTCTGATTAAATTTCCAATACGTGATTTTGAGGGGATACAATCGAATCAGAGCACCCACCCCCACTGCAACTTGTCCCAGAGCCATCATCCCCTCTCCCTGGATTATCCAAGCCTCAGTTTCCCCTTAAGCCATCAAGCAAGGCCTGACAGGATCCACCTGACTAATCCTCACTGGGGGAGCTGTGGGAGGAATGGATCAGGCTCAAGATTAAAATCTGAAACAACTTCCTGAATTCATTTTCCATTGCTGCTGGAACAAATTAACACAAGTTGGTTTAAAACAACACAAATTCATTATCAGAAGGCCAATAGAGGTCACACTGGGTAAAGATCAAGGTGTCTAGACAGAGCTATGTTCCTTCTGGAGGCTCTAGGGAGTTTCTGGGTCCTTGTTTGGTCCAGCTTCTAGAGGGTGCACAGATTCCTTGACTTGTGCCCCCTTCCTCCATCTCTGAGTTCCAAAACTATATCTCTTTCTTTCCTTCTCCTTTTTTTTTGACACTGATAATTGAACCCGGGGGCTTTGAACTGAGCTACATCCTTAGTCCTTTGTTTATTTTTTTATTTTGAGACAGGATCTAGCTAAGTCACTAAGTTGCCCAGGCTAGGCTCGAACTTGAGATCATCCTGCTTCAGCCTTCTCGGTAGCTGGAATTACAGACATGTGCCACTGTGCTTGGCTCCTCATCTACTTTAAATCTTTTTTTTTTTGTGCCGGTACCGGGCATCGATCTAAGGACCTTGCACTTGCAAGGCAGATGAGGTGTTACTGAGCTAAATCCCCAGCCCTCCTCACCTACTTTTATGGGTGCTTGATGTAACTTTGGACCCACTCAGATGCTTCTGGATAATCTCTATTTTAAAGTCAATTGGCTGGTCCCGGGATTTAGCTCAGTGGTTTCGCTGCCTGCTGCACAGGCGCAAGGACCCGAGTTCGATCCCTGGTACCAAAAAAATAAAAATTAAAGTCAATTGGCTAGACTGTAATTCCAACAGCAATCCTAAATCCTTCTTTCCACGTAACAAAACATTCACAGATCTGGAGATTACAATATGGACATCCTGGGGGCAGGCATTCTGCCTACCATGATCCTTCTTCTCATCCTCCTAGTCCCCTGGCTTGCCTGATATTTCCCCTTCAGCATCTTTCCCTCTTGTAGGGTGCCTTCTAAACCCTGTCTCCTCATTGACCCTTCCCACATTTATACTATAAGATGGAACCAAGCATCCTGGTCACACAGTACCCTCATTCTACTGGGAGAAGTTACTGAGGATCGAATCCAGGGCTACACCCCCAGCCCCACACCGCAAGCTGACAGCTCTAGAAGAGAAGTCCCGTTGCTCCATCACTATCCATGTCTTCTTGTGCCTCACTCTTAGCGCTTAGCCACCTGTGAGGGTATCGCGGTGCACTTGGGACCCTGGGTTTCTTGCCTTTCCTTCCACTGGGCTGTAGATCCCAATGCAGAGAGGGCTGAATCCCCGAAACAAGAATGGCGCTTGGCTCTTAGTAGATCTTCAACAAGTATCTATTGCCTAACTGAACGAGGCAAAGGCCAAGTTTCCCTTCTATCTGCTGCAGCCTGCGCATGGCCTGCCCTTCAGTGTTTCTGCTAATGTGTGATTGCATGCGTGAATGGCTCTGAGTAGGAGCCCCACCTCCACTCTGGAAAGCACCTACCTAGCTGGACAGCAAAGACTCGCTTGCCCAGTCCCCCCAACCTACCCTGAGGAGGAGGGTAAGATCTCCAAAGCGCCCCTAAATTTGTAAGATTTTACGTAGGCGCCTTCACGGCCCCATTCATTCCCATAGTAGTCACTGAATATACTGGTGCCGGCGCCTCCCTCTACCCAGCCCTTAAGGGCGGGAGCTGGTCCAGTGACGTTCAGCGAATTCGGAAGAATTCGGTCTTCTGGCTGAAGCTTCCCGGCTCCTCTACAGTTGAGAGTTCTAGTTCCGACTCCCACAGCCGGAGTCCGAAGAGTCCTCCCTGGGTCCCGGACCGTGCCGGCCTAAGCCGCTGGAGCCGGGACCTGATCTTTGCGCGCACAGAGCAGCTGCAAAGAGGAGCCTGGGCGGTGCCGGGTGCGGGGCGGGGATGTAGGCGGTGTCCAGCCAGGCCAGCTCCTCCATTGGTCCCGCGGGTCAGGGGCAGGCTTCAGAGCCTCGGTCCGCACTGTAAGTTCACATCCCGGGTCGCGTCCCACTGCCGAGCTGTCCTGTTCCTGAGCTTTCGCGTCCGCGGGTCGATCGTCTATGCGCCTCACGGTGAGTTCGGACCAGAATTCTGCAGCCCGCTTGTGGCTCCACGGGATCCCCAGAGAAGTCCATCTCAGGGGCGACCAGTTCCAGCTCCCGCGCTGGCCGCGGGACTCACCTTGGCGCAGATCCTTTCGCGGACCTTCGGTCTCCATAGCGGTCCCGCCGTGCCTCGATCCGCGCAGTCCCTCCCGTGAATCCCACGGCCTGCGAGGTGCCGCGCTTCCCGACCCTGAGCTCCCCAATCGGTCTTCCATTCCACTCCGGCGCCTCTCCCCATGCCCGGAACCCGGGAGCGTTCGCCCGCCTGGTGGCGTACCCGCCTGGCTGAGGGCCGTATTTTTAGCTGGTAGTGAGGTGTCCTCCTATCTTTAGCCGTGGCTGCAGTGTCCTGAAACGGATCTGGGCTGGGCTGCGCCAGGGAAGAGGGCGGGGAGGGTTGGGCGCCGGAACCCGAGCAGGGCTGAGGAGCCGGACGGGGCGGGGGGCAGCACAACCGAGCTCTGGCCCTGCGCCGAGCGGACACTCGGACATCGCCCAGCCCGGGAAGCACGCGGGAGGCTCCTCCCAGAGTGTGGGGACGGGGCAGGGTCCTCAATCGCCCCGATTATCTGGTTGTGCCGTCAATAACTCTCAAGAGAAAGGATCCCTTGGACAGTTCTCATCTGGTACAGGGACGCGCCGCTCCTCAAGGGGCGCCAGCCTGGAGCCGGAGGCGCGCTGGCGACCCGGGTGCTCTCTGAGGCACCGCTCGGACGCGGGGCGATACCGGGAGCGCGCGCGCCACCTCCCGGCTGCAGGGCCAAGAGCCCTCATCTAGACCCTCCGAGACCCCATGCCAGGCAAGCTGTCCCAACAGGTAGCACAAGGACAGGGAGGACAAGGCAGGCGCCTGGTCCCAGGAGGCGGCTTGTTTTTGGTTTTTGTTGGACATGCTACCCCAGAGAAGCGATGTTTGATGAACGACTGGAGGTATCTGCTGAATGTCCACTTGACAGGAATGCCTGTGACCGCTGCCCCCCCGGGGGGGGGGGCGGTCTACTGTGCCCTGAGCACTCACTAGCGATATGGCAGTGGGGTTTCCAGCAACCCTCTGGGGATGGCTTTATAGAGGAGGAAGGTGAGACCCAGAGAAGTGTCTTCGCTAAAGTCATACAGTCCCAAGTGGAGCTGGATTCAAAGCTGGTCTCCTGATTGCACATCCCGAGTGAGGAGTGGCCTCCAGGAAGTCGCTGCTCTGAGGGAGGCCCAGGGCTCCTATCCAGGGCAAGCTCTGAGAGCTGGGATGGCTTCCATCTGCTCCTCTCCCTGCTGTTGGGAGCCACCCCTCCTGGCCCCCACAGCTTTGTCCTAATGAGAGCTCACCCTCCTGTCTTGACACTAGCAAGTTTTGGGGAGGGGGCCCGGTGGTTTCTTTCCTACTCCCCAACCAGATTATTGGTTGCCAAGGCCCACTGCCTTGGACCTGCATGGACCAGGCTGGGTACCAGTGCTTCCTCTTGCTAGTTGGATGACCTTGCAAAGTTCCTTAGCATCTTGAGGTTCAGCTCCAAGCTCTCTACAGGGCCATAATGACACCCGCAGCAATGTGGCTGGCAGCATTAACATGGGAAATTGCATGCCATGCTGGAGCTGGGGTCCGTGGTTGCCAAATCTGAATACTTGGGGCTTGCTAGCTGTAATTCCCAGCTCCCCTGGGCCATTGATGCTGCCCCACCCTTCCCCTTATCCTTGGTTCTCCCACGTCTGGAATTGGGTGGATACTTCTGGCTCTGAGCAAGATAGCTGTCAGGGATGGCCAGTTTGCTGTGGAAACACTCAAGTTGTCCTGGTGCTCTGGTGGGAAGGGGTTGGGGGAGGACCTGTCCAACTTTCTTTTCAATGGCAAATACCATTGACCAGCCACACTGTCCCTAAGTGAAAAAGATAAAAAGCTATCCCAGGATCTTGTTGGACAGGGGAACAGATTGGATATTTGTCAGCATGCACCTGGGCCAGGCATGGTGGACACAGGATAAATGAGTGATTAAAGTCTAAGATCTCAGGAGGCCCACTGCCTCCCTTCCCTGCAGCTCCTTCTAAGTTTAGCTGGAACCCACAACTGGAGAGTTCCTTTGTTTCCTGTTAAGCTGCAGGTACTCTTGAAGGAGCAAGATGTCTGGCCTCTGAGACTCAGCACGACTGATCTGTGTCTGGTTGTCCCGGGTGGGGTTTCCTGAGAGTGAGCCTGCACGGGAGTGGGAGAGCTCAGCTGCTCCTGTCCGGCCTGTGGGGTGGGGGCAGTGGGAAAGGGTGGGCTGGGCTCATTTGGCTTGAATGCCGGGCTTGCCCTCATCTGCTGGGTGGCATTGGATGAGTTTCTTTTTTGCCTTTATGGTGATTATACATCTGAGCTCCCATGTATCTGTATCAGGCCAAACATGGCCTCCCCTCAAGCACCCCAGGAGACAGAGGCCATACTTGGTTCATTTCTTTTTTGTTAACATAGTGCCTTTATTCATACTCATTAAAAATATGTATTTCTCCTGACTACATAATATATACATATAAATAATGCACACTTATTAAGAAGTTGAGCCAGGTGTGGTGGTGCACACCCATAATCCCAGTACTCTGAGAGGCTAAAACAGGAGGATCTGTAAATTTGAACCCAGCCTGGTCAATTTAGTGAGACTTTGTCTCAAAATAAAGAATTCAGAGTTGGGTGGAGATGTAGCTCAGTGTGAAGGCCCTAGCAACACACACACACACACACACACACACACACACACACACACACACATTCTGTGTATAAAAGGTCTGAACAAAAGAGGAAAAGCCAACCTGAATTTCTACCACCTTGAAATAACCACTTTCAGCTTTGGACAAACACCCCTTCGTATTTCCATATAACATACACACATGTCATAGTATAGTAGTGCAACAAGTGTTATATATCACTTTAATTAAGGACATATTTCCTTCAATATCAGTGACCCTATACCTCCTTACTGCCTCCACACCTCAGCCAAAGTAGTCCATATACAACCCAGTGCTGGCTCCTGGTTCTCCTGTGCTCTTACATAGGACAGAATCCTATACAGACCCATATATGTATTTACACATGCATATTTGGGGAGATGGGAAAGGGAAGGCAGTCAATTTCAATAAATGACATAACCTATGCCATGTTTTTATATTTTGCTTCTCTCTGCAATGCCTCATGGGAATCCTCCAAAATGTATCTGATACTTCGGGGTGGGGAGATGGAACCCACAGCCTTGTCCATACTGGGCAAGCACTCTATCACTTAGCTACACCCCCGGCCTGGATACCTTTAATTTTCAAATGAGGATGATAGTGAGGTGGTTGTGATGACTAATTGAAATATGTTTGCAAAGAGCTCAGAAGAATGCAAAGTACAGAGGCCCCTCTAAGAATATTTATACTAATAGCTGGGCATAGTGACACTAGCACGCTGGGTGGCTAAAGATCACAAGTTCCAGCTCAAGCCAGGCAAGTTAGCAACTTAGTGAGACTCTGTCTCAAAATAAATAATAAAAGGGTTGAGGATGTGCATCAGGGCATAAGCTCTGGATTAAATCCCACTACCTAGGGCCAGGGATTTAGCTCAGTGGTTCCGCTGCTTGCTTTGCAAGTGCAAGATCCCGAGTTCAATCCCCAGTACCCCGCCCCCCCCCAAATCCCAGTACCTCAAAAAAATTATTTTGTACTCCTCATTCTCTTTAGATTCTGGGGCAGGGAGGAGGGCCAGAAACCACATTAGATTCAGCCTTTCCCATAAGGAACTCCTAACCCAGAGGAAGAGAAAAGGGAAATTCCCAGATGACCTCACATACAGGTGAGATGAGACTGGACCACGGGGAAGGTGACAGCTACTCATCACTGTTGACTGAACACTTCCTGCTTGTCCAGCCCTGTGCCAGGTCTGAGTGGGGTGTGAAACCATCTGTGAGTCCCCCCAAGTGTGGCACTTACCATGTCATGAAGCACAGGGCAGGGTGACCAGTACAGCCAGGCACCCAGGGAAATGAGCAGTCCTTTGCTTGTGACCTCAGTTTTCCCACAGGTAAGAGGATGGGGCTGTGCTGGTGGTCTACTGTAAGGCACAGTGGGGTCTCTGAGAACATGCTTTTTTTTTTTGGTACCAGGGATCAAACTTGGGACTTTGCACTTTCGAGGCAGGTGACAGCACCACTGAGCTAAATCCCCGGCCCAGAACATGCTTCTTTTGGTGGCCTCCCCCAAAGACAGTGGCCCCACCTGGATTCCCAGCACTGATGCAGGGGTCCAGAAATGAGACAGTTACTTCTGACTTTTGTCCTCCTGTCCCTGACTTATGTCTCCTTTGTGTTTTACCTCCACAGCCCTGGACCAGGTCGAGAATTCCAAGGACAAGATCAAAGCCCATTGCTGCCAAAACGATCTCTACTTTTCTGCCTCCAATTTTTAGAAAAGAATTTTCAACTCCAGAAAGAAAGCAACTTTTGTTATCTCAACTCCCTGACTTCATTGGCCTTTGATGTTCCTTTTCGTAATTCCTTTGGCCAACTTTGATCACACCTCGAACTCTAGTCTTTAGGTCTCTGGCAAGTGTTTGATGTCTGAAAACCACTGGCTGAAGCCAGTGTTTCAGGTTGAGGGTGTTAAGCAGAGGCAGTGTGAACGGTGGGCCGGGCAGCCAGGCCTGGGTAGTGAGGTCACCATGTCCACCAAGGTCCCCATCTATCTGAAGCGCAGCAGCCGCAAGGGCAAGAAGGAGAAGCTACGGGACTTGCTGTCCTCCGACATGATCAGCCCACCGCTCGGAGACTTCCGTCACACCATTCATATTGGCAGTGGTGGTGGCAGTGATATGTTTGGGGACATCTCTTTCCTGCAGGGCAAGTTTCACCTCTTACCAGGAACAACCATAGAGGAGCCAGAGGAGGATGGCAGCTTTGACCTCCCCTTCCAGTTCACCCACACTGCCACCATTTGTAGACGGGAGCTTCCTGATGGGCCATCACCTCTGCTGAAGAATGCCATCTCCCTCCCAGTCATTGGTGGGCCCCAGGCCCTCACTCTGCCCACAGCCCAAGCTCCACCCAAGCCCCCTCGCCTGCACCTAGAGACATCACAGCCTTCCCCACAGGAGCCAGGCAGTGTGGACATCTGGAGGATTCCAGAAGCTGGCTCGCCCCACAATAGGCTGACCCCAGAGTCAGAATCCGAGGAGCCCTTCCTGTCCCATGCCAGCTCATTGCTGTCCCTGCATGTGGACCTGGGGCCTTCCATTCTGGATGATGTTCTCCAGATCATGGATCAGGACCTGGACCGTATGCAGATTCCTACATAGGACGCTCGGCTGACCATGCAGGGCACCCAGGTTGGGGTGATGCTGGGAGTCAGGGTGTGGACACAGTCCACCTGTGGCCAGTGGCCACTAATTCTTAGTTTGAGCCTTTGTTTCCCACCCTCCTGCCCTCTCTCCTGGGGAACAATGTGCCTCACTGATTTCCCCTAACAACCTGCTGAGGACATATGCAGATGTCAGCCCCCTAATGTGCCCTCTTCGTGCCCTGCCCCATCCCTTCTTCACATGACCAGGAGATTCTGGTTGCAATAAAACATGCTGCTGCCGGTGGCAGAGCAGCCAGTTCCCTTGCCCGGGCTTCCTCCTGAAGGTGGGTCAGTTTCTGGGAGCTGTGGGCTCACCTGGGTAAGACTCACCCCAGAGGGCTCAGTGAGGGCAGGCCCTTCCCTCAGCAGGGTTGTACCTGCTTCTGAGCCTGTGGAGAGAATGAAGCAGGAACAAATCAAGTGTCAGTAATGGATATGCAGGCACGGATTCAGGTGTCTGGTAAGAGGTGGCTGAGTCTGGGTCCAGTCCTTGCCCTGGTGGCTGGGATCTGCCAGGGAAGAGCCAAGAGTGATGGAATAACCATAAGCCTTGTGCAAGGGGCCAACAGCTCCAGCGCCAGGGGGCTGAGCACACAGAAGGAGGGATGGGCCCAGCCTGGGAGGGATCTGACAACGCTGACCAATGGACTAGCCCATCAGCAGCTGTTTGTTGAGCACCTACTGTCTACTTGGCATGGCCAGGTTCTGGAAATGAAAGGCAATGTGATCCCTGCTGTCTTAGAGCTCACATTCTGGTGGGGAGAAGGGTATTAGCTATGTATACTAGTAAGAGACGATTTCTAGCCTGGTGAATGCTAGAAAACAAAGCAATCAGAAGCCTGGGGAGAGGGGTGCCCCCAGCTGAGGCAGTGGTGTCAGGGAACATTTAGGTGACAGATGTGATTCTGAGCCAACAGCAAAGGCACTGAGGCCCCAAAGTGAAGGACAGAGAACAGCCACTGTGGGAGAGAGCAAGGAGCATGGACCTCTGAGTTACATCTACACTGTGTGAGACTATTTATCTCTAACTAGAATCAATAACTGCCTTGCAGGGTTGTTGGGAAAGTTAAGGATAACTGATTAATTTCCACATGAAAGATATTAAAAAATGGTTGTGACACATGACACAAGAACTTGGGACTTGGGAAAGGCAGGACTGTGAAGGTGGAAAACGGTGGTGTCGGCTGAGAAACTTCAGTGCTTATGAGGCTGGAGCTGGGGGATTTGAGATAGGGGAAACACAGTCAGTTGAGAATGTCACCATCTGGCTGAATGGAGGATGGGGGCAGCCACTGCAGGCAAGGGAGGGGTACTCAACCGAAGTGGGGGACAGAGAGGAGCAGGATATGCCAAGGTGGGCTAAGCGCCTGGTACAGACCACAAGTTCAGTTCACAGTGGCCCCGTTCTTCCCCTCGGCCCTTATTCATCCTTTAGACCCAGACTCTCACCCCACCCCCATCATTTCTGGCCTCCAGGAAGGGATTTCATATGGAGGCAGAATTTGAGCAGGTGCTGCATTTTTTTTTTTTTTTTGGTACCAGCGATCAAACTCAGGACCTTGTGCTTGCCAGGAAGGCGGCAGCACCACTGAGCTAAATGCCCGGCCCCACGATGATCCATTTTTTAAAAATTACGGTAAAAGGTACATAACAAAATCTACCAAAGTTTTTGTTTTGTGGTACTAGGGACTGAACCCAGGGCTTGTGCATGCTAGACACGTGCTCCACCATGCAGTTATGTTTCCAATCTACCACTGTTATGTGTACTTTTCGGTGGCATTAAGTACACTTACATCATTCTGCAGCCATTACCACCATCCATTTTCAGAATGTTTTCCCAAACAAACTGTCCACAATAAACCCTAACTCCTCATTTTCCTCCCCCATCTCCTTGCAGCCCCCATTCTACTCTGTCTCTATGAATCTGACTACTCTAAGTACCTCTTATAAGCAGAATCACACAGCATTTGTCTTTCTGTGACTGGCTTACTTCAATTAGCATGAGTCCTCAAAGGTTCATCTGTGTTGTTGCATGTGGCAGAATTTCCCCCTTTTGAGGCTAATAGTCCACTGTACAGACAGGTCAGATTTTGTTTATCCTCTGACACCTGTATTGCTTCTACCTTTCAGCTATTGTGAGCAATGCTGCTATGAACATCGGTATATAAATATCTGTTCAAGACTCTGCTTTTAGTTTGGGGATATGCCCAGAAGCAGAACTGCTGAATCACATAGTAATTTGTGAGGCAGGCGGCAGAACCACTGAGCTAAATCCCTGGGGGTAATTCATTTTTAACTTTGTGAAGAACTGTCCAATTGTTTCTCATAGTGCCTGCACCATTTTATGTTACCACCACATATTTTGGTTTTCATTTGAATTTTTTAATTTAAAGACTGGGGACTTCACTATCTGCCGTGGGATCTAATCCCAGCTCTGTGGGACCCCAAAGCCTGTACTTGACCTAAACCTCTGCCCCACTGGGCTTCAGCCTGCAGGCCCTGATGAAGTCCGAGGAGGCCCAGGGTAAGGGTAGGCGAAGGACAGCACCTTCGCTCCTGCAGAGCCCCAGCACTCTGGGCAGCTCCAGCTCCATCCTCTTCTGCCTGAGAGGGGAAGACTACAAAAGACACCTTCTGAGAGCTTCCCCCAGCCAGAGAGCAGCGCCTCACCCTGGACCTGAGCTGATGCCTCGCTATTCCACGCTTTCTTCACCCAAGTCACTACCTCTTCAGGCGAGCCTTCACAAAGTTTCCTTTAAATCAAGTGTTAATTGAAGATTAATTGTGTTAACTGAAGACAGGAATGGCAACAAAAATGACAGTTAAGAATGATGATGGGCTGGGGATTTAGCTCAGTGGCACCGAACCTGCCTTGCAAGTGCAAGATCCTGAGTTCAATGCTCAGTATCACCAAAAAAAAAAAAACCAAGAGAGAGAGAATGATCACAAAAGTGATGAAAGGTGGCAGACATCAAAATTCCGAAAACATCTGACATGAGTGTATTAAGTACTCCATTATAACACATGACGTATTGATTTATAAAGATTCATATTAGATACAACCAAATCTATTCATCATCAAGTGTGCACAATATTTGTGTGTTGTGCCTGTACTCTGACTGGTTGTTCAGCACTGAGTCTGGAGTTCATCTGTTTTTTTTATTTTTATTTTTTGGTACCAGGGATCAAACTCAGGACCTTGCGCTTTCGAGGCAGGCGGCAGGACCACTGAGCTAAATCCGCAGCCCTGGAGTTCATCTGTTTGCACAGGCATTTACCTCTGGTCCAAAGGTGCCTGCTTGGGTATTTATAAATACCTAATTATAATTTTATAGTATCATTTATTTTAACTATTATGTTAATAATATATTTATATTTAATTATATGTTAATATTTTTAAATTCAAAACATTGCTGTGTGTTGGAATAGACATACTAAATCCATTTATCTGGCTCATGATTTTAATTGGGGCTTACTTTGGGGTAGGGTTTATATTTCAAGCATCCTGAAAAATCAGGCTAGGGCTTATTTTCCAGTTAGGTCCTATTTTCATGGAAATATAGTATATAGTGAGACCCTGTCTCAAAAAACAAATACAAAAAAACAAGTTTGAGGCCATTCTGGGCAACTTAAAATAAAAATAAATAAATAAAAAGAGCTCAGTAGTAAAGCAGTACCACAGGGGGAAAAATTCAATTTTTCCAAAGGGAGACAACTCAAAGTATTGTTAATTATCACATCCACTCCCAAGTCCAGGAGTTCTGAGTGGTGTCCATTCCTCTTGCCATTTCTTTCTCAGCCCATTTCCATATTCTGAACCATGGTTTCAAACTAATAACCTAAATACATCACATATACAAAATGGAGGAAAAGAGAAATGAAAAATTAAAATCTATTTTTAAAAAACCCACACTTGACACAGGGAAATAAATACATGTAGAAGCCATGGCTTTTTCTACAACAAAGCTGCAGTATGAGTAGCTTCCCTCCTTCACCACCCAGTTCATGTTCTCTTGCCTTTAGCCTGTATCTTGGCTGTTCTAGGTTCTTTTTTTTAACTTGAGACAGGGTCTTGGTATGTAACCCAGGCTGGCCTGGAACTCACAATCGTCCTGCCTCAGGCTCCTTAATACTGGGAGTACAAGCATATGCCATCACCCCTGGCTTGTTCCGTATACCCTTTTTTTTTTTGGTACCGGGGATTGAACTCCGGTCCTTGGGCTTGCAAGGCAGGCGGTGGAACCACTGAGCTAAATCCCCAGCCCCTGTTCTGTATTCTTTAGACCTGATCAGGGTCTTTACCCATGTACCAGACCTTCATTTTTTAAAACTTTGAGCTGTTAGTCATCCTTTATAGTTTACTTTCCCCCAAAACTTTCTATTTAGAAGTATTTCAAGCTTAAAGATACATTGAAATAATAGCATAGTAACTATCCATATACATTCATTTTGATTTGCCAATTATTATTCTGCTTCTTTACATATAAATTTTTTCCTAACCTTTTTGACCTTTTGAGAGTTAAGTTCCAGAAGTCATGACATTTCACATCACATACTTTAACATTTATCTTATTTTATTAAATTTTTTAAAACTGACACATAAAATTGTATTTATGCAGTACCATGTAATGTTTCAATACACATATTCATTGTACAATGATCAAATCAAGGTAGGTAAGCATATCTAGCTTCTCAAACATTTATCATTCTTTGAGGTGAGTGAAAACATTAAAAATCCTTTCCTTTAGCTTTGCCTTTCTTTCTTTCTTCCCCCTCTCCCTTTCTTTCTTTGTACTGAGCATTGGACCCAGGGCCTTTCATATGGTAGGCAAGTGCTCTATCACTGAGCTACATCTCCCACCCTCTTTTTAAATTTTTTTTTGTACTGGGAATCAAACTCAGGACCTTGCACTTGCCAGGCAGGTGTGGTACCACCGAGCTAAATCCCCAGCCCTAAATTTTTAAATTTTTGAGACAGGGTCTTGATAAGTTGTCCAAGCTAGGCTTGAAGTTGCAATCCTCCTGCCTGGCATCATAGTCTCTAAGTTTTTATTTTCTGTTGTTTTATTCCCTGTACTATATTGAAGGCAATTTCTATCTTCTAGTACACTTGTTTTATCTTCAGCTGTCTCTAATCTGCTTTTAACCCCTTCATTCACTGTGTTCATTTTGGTTACTAGATTTTTCAGTTCTAAAAGTTCTATCAAAATTTGGTGTCGCCAGGGATTTAGCTCAGTTGTTCCACAGCCTGCCTCACAAGCACAAAGACCTGAGTTTGATCCCCAGTACCAAAAAAAAAAATTTGGTGTCACACTTTTTTATAGTTATGTGTTCTCTACAGATTTTTTTGTGTTTACTTTATCTAAAATTAAGGTCAGTGTTATTTTATGGTTAGTACCAGATAATTCTAATCTCTTAAGTCTTTGGGGGTCCATTTATGTTTTCTAGTAATTCTACTGATCCTTTGCAAGGTTTGTTTCTTTGTTTACCTGATTACTGCTGATTATGGGCTGGACCTTGTATTTGACAAATAGTTTTAGAAATATTTAAGGCTCAAGATAGCATATTACCTGGAAGCAAATATGCTTGTCTTTGCCAGATGATCAGGTGCATTATAAAATGCGTCCATGTTAATCTATGTTCAAGGGTGACCTTTCCTGGACCACCCAGATAATAAATGGAATGAGTCCTATCTTAAAGTATGTATATGTCAATGTATGTGTCATATATCTGACTTCTCACCTTGGATAAGCTCTGGATTTTAATTTTTGCCCCTACCCCTAAAGATTCCCAAACAATAGTTCAATTTCACAGTTGTATCTTCCAGGTCAGCAAATATCTCCAGGACAAAAACTGCTTTAAATTCTGGGTGTAGGGCCAGGGATTTGGCTCAGTAGCTCTGCCGCCTGCCTTGCAATCACAAGGTCAATCCCTGGTACCAAAAAAAAAAAAAAAAAAAAAAATTCTGGGTTCATTCTCTAGGTTTTAGCCTCCTATATGTTGGCCCAGTGATTCTTTACTGTATTGTTAGCTTTCCAATGCTTTTAATTTTTTTTTCACTCTGTTTTAATTTCTCTTCAGTCAGAGGGCTAGAATCAAATACCTAACCAGGTGCCTGGCTTCCCTTAACTATCTGAATATAAGATTAAGAAGAAACACCTCAGGGGATTTACTGGGTTTCATTTATATTTCCCCCTGCCCTCACAGAGGACAGCAAACCTGTTTTCACTTGACAGCTGGAATCACTCACCCCAGCCAACAGTGGGACCCTCTTTTTTCACTTTCTTGCCCAGTAGCACTGGAAACACCAAATGGCCTACAGACAATCTCAGTTCAAGATTTAGAAATTGTTCTTGGTGCCCCCTGATGGAAGCTTTTTTTTCTTGGGTCCTAATGGCTCTAAATCAGCCAGAACCCAGAATTGCAGGAACAGGAAATGTTTTGCAAAAGTCGTTAGCTGATATTGCAAGAGGTGGTAGTTCCACTTTCACTCTTTGGTTCCTGTCTGTAAGAAACCCTATAGATATTGTTCAGCAATGTGGCACTTCTTAAAAGAGTCCTAAAATCATTTGGAACAAGAAGAGACCCAGAATAGCAAAAGCAATTCTAGGTAACAGAGACATGGCAGGGGGTATTACAACCCCCAACTTGAAACTATACTACAAAGCTGTGATAAAAACAGCATGGTACTGGCAAAGAACCAGACCTGAAGACCAGTGGAACAGATTAGAAGATGCAGAAACAACTCCAGACACACTCAGCCACCTCATCTTTGACAAAGGAGCCAAACACCCTCACTGGAGGAAAGGTAGTCTCTTTAATAAATGGTGCTGGAGAAACTGGGTTTCAACTTACCAAAGACTAAAACTAGACCTATATCTCTCACCATGCACTAATCTAAAATCGAAATGGATTAAATATCTGAATATAAAAACAGAAACGCTGAACCGGCTGAACAGAGGTTAGGTAGAACTCAAGACACTGGGGTAGGAAAAGACTTTATGAACAAAAACTCAGTTGCCTGTGAACTAGCACAAACAATCAACAAGTGGGATCTCTTTTTACTAAAAAGCTTCTGCATAGCAAGAGAAACCACCAGCAGTATGAAGAGACAACCCACAATGTGGGAAAAAATGTTCACCAGCGGTCCCTCAGACAAAGGCCTACTATCTTGAATATACAAAGAACTTAAAAAAATCAGACCTCCCAAATTTAAAGACCCAATCCAAAAATGGGCATCTGAAATGAACAGACATTTCTCACACAAAGAAGTAGACATGGCAAATAAACATATGAAAAAATGTTCGCCATCACGGGTCATTTGAGAGATGCAAATGAAACCAACGCTGAGATTCCACCTCACTCCAGAAAGAATGGCTGCTATCATGAAATCAACCAACAACAAATGCTGGTGGGGCTGTGGGGAAAGAGGAACCCTGCTCCACTGCTGGTGTAAGTGTAGACTGGTGCAACCACTGTGGAAATCAGTATGGAGATACCTCAAAGAACTAGGAATGGAAGTCCCATTTGACCCAGCTATTCTCCTGCTGGTTATCTTCCCCAAAGAATTAAAACAATCATACCACAGTAATATATGTGGACCCATGTTCATAGCAGCACAGTTTGTAATAGCTAAAACTTGGAAACAGCCCAAATGCCCATCAACTGGAAACTGGATCAAGAAAATGTGTTTTTTTAATAAAATGGAGTACTACTCAGCCATCAAAAATGAGACATTGAGACAATACTCTTAGGTGAAATAAACAGGACACACATGTGTAAATACCAAATAGTTTCTCTAGTGTGAGAAACTGAAAGTGTAAACAAGGACTAAAAGGTATAACAGATAATGTGAAATAGGAAGAAAAGGGGCAAAGGGGAGGGGGAAGTGGGAGGGGTAGGGGAAAGGAAAGAAGGGAGTGGAATTAATATGAGAAAATGAAAAAATGGAAACAAAGTCTTTATAAATAGGGAGGGACGGAGGGATTGAAGGGAGGGCAGGGGAAGAGGGAAAAAATAAGAACGAAGAGAGTATATAAAGGTGCATAACTCCAGTGATGAATGTCATTATATTGTACACCTAAAAATGTACCAATAAAAGGATATACAAAAAAAGTTAAAATAATATAAAGCTAAATAAACTCATGGAATAATGATGGATTTTAAGAGATGTATGTATGTATATATATATATATATATATATATATATATATATAAAAAAGAGTCCTAAAATAACTGAATGCTGGGGTCATAAGCTGCCTTTCCATTTATATGGAGTTAGCCTACTTATTATTACTGGTATTTTAAGAGAAACATTTTACTGGAACACACAGAGAAGTGCACAAATCTTGTAGAGCTCAATTAAATTTTAAAAAGGGAATAAATCCATGTAACCCAAGCAGAAAATAAAGAACCTAGGCCAGGGATTTAGCTCAGTGGTTTCGCCACCTGCTGCGCAAGCACAAGGACCCGAGTTCGATCCCCAGTACCAAAAGAAAAAAAAAAGAACCTTACTTAAACTCAGTAACCATCCTCTGCCCTTCTCCCAATTGCAATTCCCATAAACTAGTGCACTGTTGGGAAACCTATGGCACACATGTTGTTTTTTTTAAACACAAAAGATGTTAATGTTTGAGTTGTTTTTCCTAAACTAAAACCTCAGTATTCAGGTATAATTGCAGGATTAGCATTCTGTGATAAATAAGTGGGTTTTGAGTTGCAGTTTGGGCACTCATCTCTAAAAGGTTCACCATCACTGGACTTGTGTGTCTATGTAACTACATAAAAGAAATCACACAACGTGTCCTTTTTTGAATTTAGCTTCTTTTGTTCAATATTGAGTTCTTAAGATTCACTCAAGTTGTATAGTAACAGTTTGTTCTCAGAGGGCTGTTTTTGCTTTTGCTGTGGATACTGCATATACTAAGCTATCCTAAGTGCTTTACCAATGAGTTACACCCCCAGCCCTCACTCTACTGTTTACTCCATTCTACTGCTGATGGGTCAGAGGGTTATTTCCAGCTTGTACTTATTACAAATAATATTGCCGTGAACATTCTTGCACGTGTTTTGTTTTGTCTATATATCCAGGAATGGGCTTGGTGAGATATTGGGTGTTATGTCCAGCTTTAGAACAAGTGTATCTCCTCTCCTTCAGTATTGGGGATTAAATCCAGGTTCTTTTGTATGCCAGGCAAGCTCTCTACCACTGAACTAAATCCCCAGCCTTTTATAAATTTTATTTGGGGGCTGGGGATTTAGCTCAGTGCTGCCGCCTGCCTCAAAACCACAAGGTCCCGAGTTTGATCCCTGGTACCAAAAAAAAAAAAAAAATTGGAAAAAAATAGAAAGAAGAAAAAAAATTATTTTGAGACAGGGTCATCCTAAATTGCTCAGATTGGCCTTGGACTTGTGATTTTCCTGCCTCAGCCTCCTGAGTAGCTGGGATTACACTATGCCCAACAACTTTTTATTCCTGGTTTAGAGTCACTTCTTTTTGGTAGCGGGATCAAACTCAGGATCTTGTGCTTGTGAGGCAGGCCCAGTGCCACTGAGCTAAATCCCTGGCCCTGGAGTCACTTCTGATACCCATGTCCTCACAGTTTTTTGGTTCCCAGGGGTAAAAAAAATGCACCACTGGCCAGAGATTTAGCTCAGTGGTTTCGCTGCCTGCTGTGCAAGCACAAGGACCCAAGTTCGATCCCCAGTACAAAAAAAAAGGAACCATTACTGTCTTTGGGTTTTTCCTTCCAAGTTGTTGAAACCCACTCTGCAAGTTCTGATACTGGTGCAGGGTCAACAGTGACAAATACCTCACAACTCTCATTTGCCAAAGACGATTTTAAGGCATGGTGATGGTAAGATGGGTCCTGATTATGAAATATTAATCTCGGAATTGTGAAATAAGGTATATTAGAGAAACATTAAGGACCAAACCCTGGGAACTTTTTTTTTTTTTGGTACCAGGGATTGAACTCAGGTCCTTGCGCTTGCCCAGCAGGCAGGAAAACCACTGAGCTAAATCCCCAGGCCCTAAATCCTGGGAACATTGACAGAGGATGACAGGGGAGAGGCTGAAGGAAGTGCCAGTGTACTAGGCAAGAGGGAAGGTCAGTGGTGTCACAGGAGTGGACTGGATCATGAGGATGGTGAACAGATCTCTAAATCTATTGAAATAGAGACTACAGTGAGTTTAGTAGCAGTTGTTTCAAATGGAATGGCAGGAACATAATCCTCAGTAATTTGGAAGGATCTGAAAACAAGGCAACAGAAAGGGAATATAAATAAAATCTGCTTTGAAAGGGTGAAAAGAAGTGGGGTTAAAATCAAAGTCAGGCTTTGGGTAAGCAAAACCTATTTAATTTTTTAAAAGGAAATATTAGGCCATGTTTGCATACGAATTTGCAAATTTGCAATTTGATTCGATGGAGAAGTGAATGGTACAGAAAAGAAAGAAATAGTTCCATCAGGGCAATTCTTTGGGACCTGAGTGGAGAAAATAAATTTAGATGGAGTAGAAAAGGAGGGAGAAGAGGCAGCTACTAGTGAAGTTGGGGGTCTGGGTTTAGTGGCAGAAAAGTAAGATAACTTGTCAGATTGAGATTGTCAGGCCAAAGAACTGCCTTATTCTGGGCATTAACTTTCCTCTAATGTGAGCACGTGTTACCTGGCCGTGGGGTCCATGCCTGTAACCCTAGCACTCTGAGAGGCTGAGGCAGGAGGATCGAAAATTCAAGCCCAGCCTGGCCAAATTAGCCACTTAGTGAGACCCTGGCTCAAAATAAAAAAGGACTGGGGATGTAGCTAAGTGCGAAGGCCATAGGTTCAATCCCCAGTATTGCAAAACAACAAATTCGGGAGCACAAGTGGACTAGTTACCACTCTTACCTTTTAGCTATACACCCACCGTTCATCTGTGAGGGCAAAGGACTAGCCACGTAACTAAAGGTCAGCTAGGCAGGAAACTTCCGCTTCCCAAACCCATCTCCGGGCTACCCACCTGTCACCAACCTTCCGCCTCCTCACTGCTTCACCGGGTGAGACCGTTGTGGCCTCACGCTCCTCTATGTGGAAGAGGCATGGCTCGAGGCGCAGGAGTGGAAAGTGAGCTCGGATCCCCAGGGTTGCCCCTTTTCCTTCCCCGCCTGGATGCGCCCAGATAGATAGGGGCGGGGCTCGTTCTTCCTTGCTCGCTCTCTTAGGCAGTGCGCGCCACACCCCGGGTTGCGCCTGCGCAGACCGACGAGGAACCCGGTGGCCCCGTGCAGTTCCGGCGCCTGCGCTCTGCGGGTTTCGGGGCTTCCCGGCCTGCGAGGAGCAGGCAAGATGGCGGCTGTGGTGGAGAATGTAGTGAAGCTGTGAGTGGTCGTTTCTTTCTCTCTTAGGCTGGGAGGTCTTGTGAAGGAGCCGGGAGTACGGGAGAGACAAAGCGGAGAGAGGGACGTGCCGAGAAAGCCATGTAGCTACTCCTAGTTAAGAGGGCAACAGGAGGCTCGGGAGAAGACGTTGTGCTTCTTTGGAAACTTGTAGAGGCCCTGAGGGGGGCACACGGAAGCCCCTGACTGGCAGCCTCCCTGCGGACCCGAGCGGCCAGTGCGCTTAGGGTTTCCGCGTCCCGAGCGTGGTTTCTGGCTGCATGCAAGAGACTCCTCGTCTTGGCTCCGCTCCCGAGACGCCTCAGTCCGGGGAAGCCGGGCCGAAGCCCCAGGAGGTTCCCTCCTCACCTACCGCCGATCACCGAGCCACTGGCTCTGCGCCCCCTCCGGGGTGCAGGACTGCGAAGCTATTTTTGTTCTGAACAGCCCGAGATAGTCTGGTAGCAGGTACCCAAGAATAGAAATATTTTTAGGGAGAATTGGTCGAGCAGGACAAACAGGAAAGAACTTCCGGGCATGGGTCTTTGGGTCATCAAAACCCAAGAACTGGACCGAAGTCCAGGACGACTTAATAGCCCACAGGAACCTCTGGGTGGGCGTTCTCTGTATTGTAGATGTAATTGTGCTCGTCAGATTCCGAGGAAAGTTAATAGATGTTGGGAAGATGGAGACTGGCCCGTTAGCTGCTTCCTGTAAGTTAAAGATGTTTGGGGACTTTGAGGTATTCCAGGCTCCTTCCTCCCGGAAGAACCCCAGTGAGTTTTCAGATGGGTTGATTAATGCCCCGTGGGCATGTAGAGCGAGCTTTTGATGCTACCGTTGGATTTGGTGCGAGGGTAGGAAAATTTGAGAAATGTCTAGAGCTGTCTAGTCAGGGCTTTTGGATTTTGATTGGATGAAAAGGTAAAGGTTTGGGAGCTTTTCTAAGGGACTTACAGGTTCTTTGTCGTGGGCCGAGCCCCATTCTTCCCAAGAGCCCTTTTTTAAAAAGGTTAAACCCTCCCCCGCCCCAGCCGCCGCCCTGGAGCCGTTTTCTTCTAGACCACTTTCCCACTTCCATTAAGCTAAGTGCATTCTCTTGTGGCTTGTGTGGTTTTTTTTTTTTTTAAACTTGCTTTTTGCTCTAATCTGCTGCCTCTTTCAGCCACCCCTCCTCCCAACACTATTAGCTTTCTGATCTGCCCACTCTAGTTTCCCCAGCTCTCTCTTCAGGCTGACATTTTCTTCAATTTAGAAATGATGCTGTTGATCTATCATTTTTATAGTTATCCTTCCTGAGTCAGATGTTCTTTCTTTGTTTCCCTGCCTTTCTCTTTGTTGACTTCTCCCATCCCATTGTAAGGAGAGATTTTACACAGGTTTCTTGATGGCTGAAAAAGAATTAAAGCTTCTACCCTGGAAATCTTACTATACTAGGGGAATATTAGACTTGCCTAAATTTTAAAAGTTATATGTAATGAGGGTCTATGTGTTGAAAGATTTTCTTCAGGAAAATGGGTTGCCAACCCTTTTGTGTAGTGTTGTCCATTTGAGTAGAGCATGACTTCTCATTTCTCTGTAGAGCATGACTTCTCATTTCTCTTTAAAAAACAAAAACAACTATAGAGATTGCAAAGATCACCAGACACTGTTTCCTGAATACTACTGGTGAGAAACCAGCTTTGCCCTCCTCAGTTATAACTGCAAAGCACTGTGAACCACAGTTAATACATTTCTCCACAAAACTTTCCTTTAAGAAGGGGCTTGTTGCTTTTCTTGGGCCGGGGATTTAGCTCAGTGGTTTCAATGCCTGCTGCGCAAGTGCAAGGACCCGAGTTCAATCCCTGGTACCAAAAAAAAAAGAAAGAAAGAAAGAGTTGCTTTTCTGGTGCTTTTCTTGATTAGAAGATGTCCTAATCCTTTGACAGCTGAGATTATGCATTGGGGTCCAGACTACAAGCTCATCTTTTCTGGCTTTCATCTGGTCTGGGGAGAAGAATTTTCCTATTTGTAAATTCTGTGTTCCTCCCAAGTGTGATATCAGAATTGAAAGTCTTTGAGGGAGGTCTTACTAACAGTAAGATACTAGTATAAATAACTAGGTGCTGATGAGTTTAGAAACTTTCTGAGTTAGATAACAAGACCTGGAGAGTAATGTTAACTTGAAATTTCTTGCTATAGCAGCCTTAAGTTCCTAAGAGTTCCCACTCTCATTCTCTCTTGCTATGTCTTCAGATCCTGACCCCAACACACTTAAATGTTTCATTCCCAGTCCTCTCACCCACAGGCTGCTTGCCCCACCTTCTGTCATCCCACCTAAAGTACAAGAGCTGAGACAGAACATCTCTTATCCAATCCCCAAAAGGGTTTCCAGCCTCCTTGCTCTGACTTTGCAGCCTTCAGCCTGTTCCTTCCGTTTGACTTCCAGTGTCAGTATCAGTTCCCATCAGCAGAAACAAAGGAGCTGCTGCACTCAGCCTTGATTATCCAATTTCCTTTGCATGGTGAGGACGTGGCTGCCTTCTGAAGGCTAGCACATGTGAGTCTGCTCCCTTCTCCACTCTGCTCTCCAACATAAGATTCGTGCCTACCTCAAATTACAGTCATTACAGCTCATTGACTCTACCCAGGCTGTACTTGTGGTGTTGCTGACTCTGTGTGGTGTGTGTCTTTTTCATTTGCTGGGAGGATGCTAAGCTGTGCAGTAGCTCATTGACAGCCTCCTCAGATTCGAGAGCAGGGTTTGCTGATGCAGCTCAAATCATGGACGTGAGCCACAAAAACTTAACTCTAGGGCTGGGGATTTAGCTCAGTGGTTCCAGCACCTGCCTTGCAAGCACAAGGTCCTGAGTTTGATCCCCGGTACCCCCCCGAAAAAAACCAAAAACAAAAAAAACTTAACTCTGTCCAGCTCTCATGCCAGGCTTTCTCTCTTAGAATCCTGATACATCACAGTTCACTTAATCCAATCTCTCCAATCTGTAGAAGAGAAACCGAGGTCCACATAGGTTAACTAAATGTTCACATTGCTTTTTTTTTTTTTTTAAATTTTATTGGTACATTTTAGGTATACAATTTGTTTACATTTATCATTGGGTGTTTGTACCTATACATGACATATCTTGGTTCTTATTATTTTCCCCATTACCTGTGCACCCTTCACCCCCTCCGCCCTTACCTATTTACATAGATTTCATTTCCTTTTTTTCTTTCTTTTCTCATAGTTTTTCCTTTCCCTCTTTTCTTTTTTTCTTTTTTTTTTTCCTTTCCCCTTTTCCTTTCCCCTTCACCTCTCTTCACTCCTTCGTCTTTGGACCTTTTTTCCTATTTCAAATTATCAATTATTCATTTTAATCATTTTAACCCTTGTTTACACTATCAGTTTCTCACACTAGTGAAACTATTCGGTATTTACACATGTGTGTCCTATTTCACTTAAGAGTATGGCCTTGATATGCATCCATTTAGCTATAAATGACTCTAGTTTTTCATTCTTTATGGCTGGGTAGTACTCCATTTTATTAAAAAACCACATTTTCTTTATCCAGTTTCCAGTTGATAGGCATTTGGGCTGCTTCCAAGCTTTAGCTATTACAAACTGTGGTGCTATGAACATGGGTGGACATATATCACTGTGGTATGATTCTTTTAATTCTTTTGGGAAGATACCCAGCAGGGGAATAGCTGGGTCAAATGGGACCTCTAGTCCTAGTTCTTTGAGGTATCTCCATACTGATTTCCACAGTGGTTGCACCAGTCTGCACTCCCACCAACAATGGAGAAGGGTTCCTTTCTCCCCACAACCCCACCAGCAATTGTTATTTGTTGATTTCTTGCTAGCAGCCATTCTTTCTGGGGTGAGGTGGAATCTCAGGGTGGTTTTCATCTGCATCTCTCGAATGATGAGTGATGTTGAACTAAATGTTCACACTTCTGTGGTGACTTGCAGCCATTCTGATGTGTCCCCAAACAGTTTCACAGGTAATGGGGATACTGTGGGAAAAAAATTACCTGTGCCCTTGTTCATTTTAAGATTGATTGAGCCAGGCATGGTGGCGCGCATCTGTAATCCTAGCACTCAGGAGGCTGAGGCAGGAGGATCACGAGTTTGAGTCCAGCCTGGGCAACAGAGTGAGTTCAGGGCCAGCCTGTACTACAAAGACAGACCTTGTCTCAAAAAACAAAACAAGGGGCCGGGGATTTAGCTCAGTGGTTCCAGTGCCTGCCTCGCAAGTGCAAGGTCCTGAGTTCAATCCCCCGTACCAAAAAAATGAAACAAAACAAAACAAAATCCCTAGCAGTGATGGAGGGGCGGGGAGATTAATTAAATATAAATATGAATTGTTACATTTAGCTTTGCCTCCATTATCAAAGTATTAAACCCTGAAGGATAAGAATGAGATTGGGTCATTGGACATACTTCTTAGAACCACATAATTCCTGCCACTGTGCATTTTCCTAGCTTTTTAAAGCACATAAGGATTTATCCTTGTTTCAGCTTTCAAATTGAGTCTGAGTTCAAGAAGATTCTTTTCTATATAAGTTGGTTGTGTGAGAATGGGGAAGGTCATGAGGTGGGGCTTTGAGCATACAGGTTTTTTGTCAGTAATGGTGCTCACTAAAAGCTTTCCCTGGAGGCCTGCAGGGTTTTTTGATTTTGTTTTTGGTGGTTTTTTTGGTTTGTTTTTGTTTTTGGTGGTTTTTGAGACAAGGTCTTGCTATGTGATTTAGGATGTCCTCGAAATCACTATGGTATGTGGCCCAGGCTGGCCTCAACCTGTGGCAATTCTCCTGCCTCAGCCTTCTGAGTGCTAGATGTGCACCACTATCCCTGGTTGCCTGCAGATTCTTTTTTTTTTTGGTACTGGGAATCTAACTTGGGTCCTTGCGCTTGCACAGCAGGGGGCAAACCACTGAGCTAATTTCCCGACCCCTGCCTGCAGGTATTTCTTAATCTCTTGGTTACACAAATGTTAGCATCCTGCAATACTTCTTAGTAGTCTTTTGCTATTTTCTCCTAGTTGTCTTTGAAATTGTTGATGTCAGTACAGGAATAGGTTCTTTTTTTTTTTTTTTTTTTTGGTACCAGGGATTGAACTCAGGTCCTTGCGCTTGCCCAGCAGGCAGGAAAACCACTGAGCTAAATCCCCAGGCCCTAAATCCTGGGAACATTGACAGAGGATGACAGGGGAGAGGCTGAAGGAAGTGCCAGTGTACTAGGCAAGAGGGAAGGTCAGTGGTGTCACAGGAGTGGACTGGATCATGAGGATGGTGAACAGATCTCTAAATCTATTGAAATAGAGACTACAGTGAGTTTAGTAGCAGTTGTTTCAAATGGAATGGCAGGAACATAATCCTCAGTAATTTGGAAGGATCTGAAAACAAGGCAACAGAAAGGGAATATAAATAAAATCTGCTTTGAAAGGGTGAAAAGAAGTGGGGTTAAAATCAAAGTCAGGCTTTGGGTAAGCAAAACCTATTTAATTTTTTAAAAGGAAATATTAGGCCATGTTTGCATACGAATTTGCAAATTTGCAATTTGATTCGATGGAGAAGTGAATGGTACAGAAAAGAAAGAAATAGTTCCATCAGGGCAATTCTTTGGGACCTGAGTGGAGAAAATAAATTTAGATGGAGTAGAAAAGGAGGGAGAAGAGGCAGCTACTAGTGAAGTTGGGGGTCTGGGTTTAGTGGCAGAAAAGTAAGATAACTTGTCAGATTGAGATTGTCAGGCCAAAGAACTGCCTTATTCTGGGCATTAACTTTCCTCTAATGTGAGCACGTGTTACCTGGCCGTGGGGTCCATGCCTGTAACCCTAGCACTCTGAGAGGCTGAGGCAGGAGGATCGAAAATTCAAGCCCAGCCTGGCCAAATTAGCCACTTAGTGAGACCCTGGCTCAAAATAAAAAAGGACTGGGGATGTAGCTAAGTGCGAAGGCCATAGGTTCAATCCCCAGTATTGCAAAACAACAAATTCGGGAGCACAAGTGGACTAGTTACCACTCTTACCTTTTAGCTATACACCCACCGTTCATCTGTGAGGGCAAAGGACTAGCCACGTAACTAAAGGTCAGCTAGGCAGGAAACTTCCGCTTCCCAAACCCATCTCCGGGCTACCCACCTGTCACCAACCTTCCGCCTCCTCACTGCTTCACCGGGTGAGACCGTTGTGGCCTCACGCTCCTCTATGTGGAAGAGGCATGGCTCGAGGCGCAGGAGTGGAAAGTGAGCTCGGATCCCCAGGGTTGCCCCTTTTCCTTCCCCGCCTGGATGCGCCCAGATAGATAGGGGCGGGGCTCGTTCTTCCTTGCTCGCTCTCTTAGGCAGTGCGCGCCACACCCCGGGTTGCGCCTGCGCAGACCGACGAGGAACCCGGTGGCCCCGTGCAGTTCCGGCGCCTGCGCTCTGCGGGTTTCGGGGCTTCCCGGCCTGCGAGGAGCAGGCAAGATGGCGGCTGTGGTGGAGAATGTAGTGAAGCTGTGAGTGGTCGTTTCTTTCTCTCTTAGGCTGGGAGGTCTTGTGAAGGAGCCGGGAGTACGGGAGAGACAAAGCGGAGAGAGGGACGTGCCGAGAAAGCCATGTAGCTACTCCTAGTTAAGAGGGCAACAGGAGGCTCGGGAGAAGACGTTGTGCTTCTTTGGAAACTTGTAGAGGCCCTGAGGGGGGCACACGGAAGCCCCTGACTGGCAGCCTCCCTGCGGACCCGAGCGGCCAGTGCGCTTAGGGTTTCCGCGTCCCGAGCGTGGTTTCTGGCTGCATGCAAGAGACTCCTCGTCTTGGCTCCGCTCCCGAGACGCCTCAGTCCGGGGAAGCCGGGCCGAAGCCCCAGGAGGTTCCCTCCTCACCTACCGCCGATCACCGAGCCACTGGCTCTGCGCCCCCTCCGGGGTGCAGGACTGCGAAGCTATTTTTGTTCTGAACAGCCCGAGATAGTCTGGTAGCAGGT
>NW_004624767.1:20942753-21041874 GCF_000247695.1 Heterocephalus glaber | reverse complement strand
ATGTCAGTACAGGAATAGGTTCTTTTTTTTTTTTTTTTTTTACTGGCTAAATAGCAGTAAAATTTATTGGATGTATCTAATGTAGTTTGCTAAGAACATTTTGATAAGTTCCCTAGACCTTGGGGAACTCTCCCTGTTTGTAAGAAGGGGCTAACTGCTGCTCAGAGTTGTAAGGACTACTATCTTAACTAGCATGGGGCTGGATACATGAGAAGAGTGGAATGAACATTCATTTCTTCTTCTATTTTCTTATGATGGTAGTGCTCAGACCCAGGGCCTTGTGCATACTAGGCAAGTACTATACCACTGAGCTCCATGCCCCAGCTTGGGGGATAAAACATAAATCTGATGAGACACATTAGACACGTGATGAAATCATGTGTTCCTGTTGGTAATTTATTAGTGAAAAAAATTTTTTGTTGTGCTGTGGATTAAACCCATGACCTTCATACAGAGCTATATCCCCAGGCCTTTTTTTTCTCTTTTAATTTTGAGACAAGATCTTGTTAAGTTGCCCTGGCAGTACTTGAATTTGGGTCAATAATTTCTTTGTAAAATCCCTTTCCTTATGACAACTTAGTGAAGGAGCTTGCTATTACATAAGGCAACAGTGGCGGCAAATAGAACCATAGAAACAGGTTCCCAGTCCCCTGAGACCTCTAGAGCAGCAGTTGGCTGGGGAAAGAGGGATATCTTAACACCCCATGTCCTTGCTTTTTACCTTCCCTGCAGTCTCGGGGAGCAGTACTACAAAGATGCCATGGAGCAGTGCCACAATTACAACGCCCGCCTCTGCGCTGAGCGCAGTGTGCGCCTGCCTTTCTTGGACTCCCAGACTGGAGTGGCCCAGAGCAACTGTTACATCTGGATGGAAAAGCGACACCGGGGTCCAGGTGAGAGTGCAGACTGGGGGAAGAAGACTCAGGAACACAAGGGGGATGAGGTGGTTGAGAGGACTCCTTCATGCACCCCATCTGTAGATGAAGTAGGCAGGTTCATATCAGCCTTTGTTTTGTGTGTTGCTGAGGCCATTATTGGGCTTCTGGAGAACTGTATATTAGCCAAGGCCCCTCAGCTTGTGTCTGTTTTTCTTTTCCATGAACTATCCTGCCCAGCCTCCAGGCTGTCACTGTCAGTATCTCTCCCTTGCTGTAGATCTCAAAGGGGACAAACTCAGCTAGAAAGTGGCATTATTATCTACGGATGGGTAAGACTTGACTTCTTCTCTTTCCTTCCTCAGGATTGGCCTCTGGCCAGCTCTACTCCTACCCTGCCCGGCGCTGGCGGAAAAAGCGGCGCGCCCACCCACCTGAGGATCCCCGGCTTTCCTTCCCATCTATTAAACCAGGTAAGGAACACTCTCCCTGAACAGAGCCATGGCCTGCTAATTGACTGTTACTACCAGAAATATGCTAAATCCTGCAGATACTGAAATGAGTTAGGTATGATTCCTTCCTTCCAGGAACTAAGTCTAGTAGGAGAGACAGGTAAACAGCTAAGTTACAGTGCCAAGTGAACCAGTATGTCTTGGTGCCTGGGCAGCCAGAGAACAGAAGACAGTGGCTGACCTTGGTTGACTCTGGCACCATGTAGACTCAGAACTTCAGCCCTTCTGAAGCCTTGCTTCGTCTTGACCATGTTACAGATACAGACCAGACCCTGAAGAAGGAGGGACTCATCTCTCAGGATGGCAGCAGTTTAGAGGCTCTGTTGCGCACTGACCCCTTGGAAAAGCGAGGCGCCCCAGACCCCCGGGTTGATGATGACAGCCTGGGCGAGTTTCCTGTGACCAACAGTCGAGCACGAAAGGTATAAGGTTATCCCTATGGCTTTGATGGAGACCAGCCTCCTTGTGGGAGGCTACCAGTTAGCAGAACTGAAGCAGATCAGTGGTAGGGCATTTGCAGAGCATTCGTGAGGTCCTGGATTCAATCTCCAGCACTACCAGTAATAATCGTGATGACAACTGAAGGAGAAACTGAGGCAGCACTGCAGCTTTGAATTTGTTCCTGTACTGACCAGCTTCTCGCCTCCTAGTCTTTTCCTTCTAAGTACTTCCTCTCACTCATCATCTTTTGCACAAGTATTTTGGTGCCTGTGGTTAATAGATGAAGCAGACTTGGTTCCCACCAACAGGGAGCTTAACACCAAATTTAAAATAAGAGCTAAAGATATAGCAAGCACTGTGCTAAGTGCACTTCCTCCTTCACCCTGAACAGCCTTAGGAGGTGGGTCCTGTGGTCCTCAGTTCCCAGACAGGGAAGCTGAAGTGCAAGGAGCTCGGCCTGGTGACAGTAGCATACACCTTCCCAGCCCTCTGGAAGGCTGCTGCAGGAAGATTTCAAATTTGAGTCCAGCCTGGGCAATTTAGCCACTTGATGAGACCCAACCTCAAAAAATAAAAGGCTAGGGATATAGCTCAGTGCAGAGGTCTTGCATTCAATTCCCTAGGGCTGCCAAAACAAACAAACAAAAAACCCAAAAAAAAACTGCTCACAAAGTCACACAAGTAAGCAACAAAGCTGTAATTTAACCTATCCTGTGAGTGTCAGAAAGGAACCATTGATACAGGGTTCTACCAGAGTGGCTGATCAAGAGGCAGGATGGGACATGGCTACTTGGGCTGTCAGGGAAGCTTTATGGAAGCACAGCACTTGGTTTGCCACTCAGTGATAATACAAAAGGCATTCTAAGGGAACAGCATGAAGGGACACAGGAAGGAAAGCATTGAAAGGAGCTGCAGTGGGGTTGCAGGATAAGGAATGAGGCTGGTGTGGGTGAGGCAGGGTCACAGTAGGTTCTGGGTAGCCTTGCCAGTGCGGTTTTGAGGGAGCTTTTGGATGCATGCTGTGTTCATTCTGACCCTCCTGTCCACTCAGAGGATCTTAGAACCAGATGACTTCTTAGATGACCTTGATGATGAGGATTATGAAGAAGACACTCCCAAGCGTCGAGGCAAGGGGAAGTCCAAGGTGAGAGACCAGTGTGCTGCCTGTAGTGGGTGACAGGGAGGCTTGTGTTTTATATCTTGTGATTGCTTTTCTCCTCAAATGAGATCAAGAGCTGCTCCAAGGACAGACACCTTAGTAAGGGCATCTTTTTGCTCTTGTTGGCAGGGTAAGGGTGTGGGCAGTGCCCGGAAGAAGCTGGATGCTTCCATCCTGGAGGACCGGGACAAGCCTTATGCCTGTGACAGTGAGTTCCTCACAAGTGGGTGGGTAGTCCTTGTCTTGGACCCAGCTTCTGCTCCAGATGAGAGGAGGGAGGGTGGTGTTCATGTCCTGAGTGGTAAAGCAAGCCTGGGCTCTTATCCTGCCTGTGGATTGTCTCCCCTGAAGACGCGTGGGAAGCCCAGGCCTCAGATCCACAGCAGGTGGGACTTGCATGCTCTGGGAGAGATATCTGCTGTGCCCTGGGGTGGGGGAGTGGGGGGCTCCCAGCAGGCAGGCTTGGCCTCTCCATGGGCAGCATCCAGGTCTGCTGGCCCATCAGACCGGTGCACAGGGGGCCGGCCCTAAGGTTTTCATTGTCTGTTCTCTTTCCCTCTGCTTTGGCTTGCCTTACTTGTGTGCTTCTGCCCTGGAGCGCCAGTGCTGCTGGGGTTCTCTCTTGCTTGTTTCGCTCTCCTGCTGCTGCTGCTGCTGCCCCTGCCTCAAGTGTATCAAGGCCTCCTTCTCATGACTTTTCTTTCTGTCTTTCAGATAGTTTCAAACAAAAGCATACCTCGAAAGCACCCCAGAGAGGTAGCTCTCTCAACTTTTCAGACTTTCGGTTTTCCTGTCCCTCTTTCCCTCCCTTGTTCTTCCTGCCTTTCTCATCTCCTGTGATGCTAGTTTTGAATCTCTGAAATGGCATGGGGTTAGAGCCATGGAACTCTGGTGTACTCTACTCCTTACCACTGCTTGTCTCCCCAAGACCCACAGACTAGGGTCACCAGCCTACAGTATGGGTGGTTCCAGAAACAGTAACAGATCCATCTGCTCCCCCTTTCCCAAACAGGCACTTGGTGGTCAGCTAATGTGCCCACCATCCTATCACCTCCTCCTCCTCCACCCCTTATTCCTTCCTGCTGGGCCCCTTGCCTTTCTTGGTGTCACTGTTCAAGATGACAAGATGCTCGTGGGGCTATGCTTTCTTACTGGTTGGGCTGGGAAGAGTACTGATGTGGTAGTGTGTTTGAATTCTTGGGGGGCAGTCTTCCCCGTCTGGCTCAGTTGTCCCCAGGAAACACAGCCCCAGTCCTTTGTCCCTTCCACAGGGATGGGCTGCATGGTACATAAGGGGTAGCATGAGCCTCCCACATTTACCAGGGAGCAAGTTTGAAATCTCTTTCATCCCCTTCCCCTTTCTGTCCCTTTTTCACCTGGAGCTCTGCAGATTGTAATTGTCCCCAGGGCAAGTGGTGTTGCAGTGCTGCCCTCCCCCCCGCCAAAGCCAACATGGAAAGAGTAGTGATGGCCATGGCAGGAGGAGAGCTCTGCAGAGTCCCAGGGCCTGATGCTCCTGGCTGAGGGGAGGGCTCATCGCTAAGGCTTGTCCCAGAACAGAGATGCTCAGGGTGGAATGGTTGCCCGTGCCTCAGGGGGTGCCCCCTAGCTTTCAGGGGTAGAATTGGACATCCTCACATCCTAACACCTTTCTCTGCAATCTTCCGCCCACTCAGTTTGTGGGAAACGTTACAAGAACCGACCCGGCCTCAGCTACCATTATGCCCACTCCCACCTAGCTGAGGAGGAGGGTGAAGACAAGGAGGACTCTCAGCCACCCACCCCTGTTTCCCAGAGGTCCGAGGAGCAGAAATGTAAGCTGAGGTGTTAGGGTAGGCAAGTGAGAGAGGAGGCAGCTTGATATGAAAGCCCCTCTCTGCAGGGATGTTGGGTGGCCCAGGCCCCTCCCCACCCCTCAGCGTCAGCAAAACACTCTTCTCGCTTTGTAGCCAAGAAAGGTCCGGATGGATTGGCTCTGCCTAACAACTACTGTGACTTCTGCCTGGGAGACTCAAAGATCAACAAGAAGACAGGACAACCTGAGGAGCTAGTGTCCTGTTCTGACTGTGGCCGCTCAGGTACCTCCACCCTCAGGGAGAGGGCTGCCACAGCACCCCATCCCGGGACTCTTGGCTTGCTGACTCCAGTGCTGTCAACCAAGCAGCTCTCTCCTCTCCCACTTCTGGCCATCAATGTTCACTCCCGTCCCCCACAGGGCATCCATCCTGCCTCCAGTTCACCCCTGTGATGATGGCGGCTGTGAAGACCTACCGCTGGCAGTGCATTGAGTGCAAATGTTGCAACCTCTGCGGTACCTCCGAGAATGACGTGCGTGGCCCACTGTTTCCTCTGGGGCTGCTGCTGCTCTCCCCACATTACCCGCCAGAGTGTGATTTCTCCTAAAAGGGAGCAAGATCCCTCACTCCCCTTTCCAGCATTCCTATCAGAACTTGGTCAGATTTATCGGCAAAGTATCTTAGCCACCTACTTTAGGTCAGACACAGTTCTAGGCTCTAAGGATGCTAAAGACAGAGGAGGTCCCTTTTCTCATGGAATGTGTTCTTATGGGAACAGTAGAAAGCAAGGACGTGAGATGATCTTGTGATGTGCCTTGAAGAAAACAGCCGGTGATGTGATTGAGATTATGCTCAGAGATGGCTTTTCTGAGGAGTCTAGGTTGTGGAAATTTGGATAATACACCAGGTTTGGAGGTAAGAGCATTCCTGAGAAAGGGGCAGCTGAGGCGGAGGCCTCTAGGGAGAAGCCAGGTGTATTGAGGCCATTGTGGCTGGCTGGAGCCTTCCTGTGTCCAGAAGAGCATAGGAGTGCATGGATCAGAGAGGTAGGCGTGACCAGATCTGTGAGGCCTTGGGTTCTTTCAGGAAGTGGGGAGTCCTGGGAATTGAACCTGGGACCTCTCATATGCCAAGCAGGTGCTCTACTAGTGAGCTACACCCAAGCCTTTGGTTCTTGGAATTAGAGGCCTTTAATCAAGGGAGTGATATGTTCTGTCTTACATTTTTTAAATTTATTTTTACTTTTTATCATTTTATTTTGTAGTGCTGGGGATCAAACACAGAGCCTTAAACCTGTTAGAGTTTTCGGTGATACAGCCCACAGTGGCATGCATACTGTTGGTTTTTTTGTTTTGTTTTGTTGATTTTTTGAGATAGGGTCTCATTATATAGTTCAGGCTAGCTTTGAACTCACTATGTAGCCCATACTGGCCTTGAACTCCAGGTGATCCTCCTGCCTCACCCTCCCGTGTGCTGGGATCACAGGCTTGCACCACCATGCCCAGCCCCCATGCTGTAGGTTTGCCACCAGTATTCTAGGCAAATGCTCTACCACTGACTTTTTTATTTTACTTTGAAGCAGGTCTCACCAAATTGCCCAGGCTGCCCTTGAATTTGCACATCTCCTGCCTCAGTCTCCCTAGTGGCAGGGATTACAGGCATGTGCCATCGTGCCCATATTATCTTATATTTTAAAGAAATAACTGGCTGTGTGGAGAAGGGATTATAGGGGAGGAGTAGAGGCCATGTGATCAGTCTGTGGGCTCTGGCTGGATTCATGTGAAAGGATGACCCACAAGGATGTCTTGGTCTAGGGTAGAGGTAGACAACAGTTGTTTCCTGCCCAGAGATTCTGTAAGCTATTCTTTTCTTTTGGTACGGGGATCGAACTCAGGACCTTGAGCTTAGGAGGCAGGTGGCAGCACTACTGAGCTAAATCCCCATCCCATCTGGAACCTATTCTTTTTTTTTTTGGTACCAGGGATTGAACTCTGGTCCTTGCTTGCGCAGCAGGTGGCGAAACCACTGAGCTAAATCCCCGGGGCTGGAATCTATTATTACTTGCCACCACTCCCTCTTAGTAGCAGCAGTCCCTAAAGCCCTCTTCCTGTCCTCCCACCTGGTGGCCTAGCTGCGGTACGTAAGTCATTGAACCCCCTTCCTCTTGCTTGCTTTCTCTAGGACCAGCTGCTCTTTTGTGATGACTGTGACCGTGGCTACCACATGTACTGTCTCACCCCATCTATGTCTGAGCCCCCTGAAGGTAAGTGGGCAAGATCTTTTACTCATAACAATTACTTCATTAGTAACTTAGAAAATCACCTGTACAGTAAGTACTGAGTTTTATGTTCTCTATATTATCAGCTGTTTATTCTCCCAAATGGAGTAAGGCACCTTGCCTTGAGTCAGTTCAGGATGCTTTCCTAGCATCTCAGCCTAAGGGGATTAACACTTTGCACATTATCATCAGTTACATTTACAAACAGAAAATCAGTAGCCACTGAGAAAAGATGTTGAGCAGAGAAAAGTCCCAAAAAGAGAGATTTGTCTTCCTTCACCCAGTTTCTTAGCTCTCCAGACTTGAGACATTTGAGTGTTCTTGACACTGGAGCCTGGGTCTGTATATCTCCAGTGGTTTAATAATGCTCCAGAACCACTGGTGACACCAAGAAGTTACTGTTTCTCCACAAGCCCCTTTTCAGCTGGATTTCTGTGCCTAATCCCTTCCTGTATAGAAATCCAAGACCAGCCAGCCAGGTTTGGTGGTGCACACCTATAATCCTAGCACTCCTGAGGCTGAGGCTGGAGGATCACTGTGAGTTTGAGGCCACCCTGGGCTGCATTATGAAACTTTGTCTTAAAAAACAAAAAAGAGATCCAGGACCTTGTTAAAAAGGACAAAAACGTGTTGTAGCTATTCTAGAGGATGTGGGCCAGCATTCCAGGTGAGAGAAGTGGTTTGCTGTGTGCTGGAAGCTAGCTTGTAATATAGATCACCCTCTAGAGAATGAGAGTACTAACAAAGTCTGAAAGTCTAGCAGCTGCAAGGGAGACTTAGCTACTACCATGCCCAGTTGATAAATTGGCTTTGGGAAGAAGTTGGGTAATCATCAAATAAACAGCTTACAGATGAAATCTAGACTAACTGCAGAAGGTCTTTTGGTTCTGTTGGATACCAAGAGATACCAAGTGGAGAGCTGCAGGCCTGAGTGTCACACCAGATGGTCCTAGGCTCTGTGTCAGGGTCTGCAAATGGGCTGGTGAGCTAAATCTAGCTGCAGCCAGTCTACATAGCTTGCAAACCAAGGATGGGTTTTACCTTGTTTTGTTTTGGTACCGGCGATCGAACTTGGGTTCCTGTGCTTGCGCAGCAGGCGGTGAAACCATTGAGCTAAATCCCTGACTTGGTTTTACATTTTTAAAGTGAGTTTTAAAAAGAAGAGCTGGGCTTAAAGACACATGCCTGTAATTGCAGCACTCTGGGAGGCTGAGGTAAGAGGATTGCAATTCAAGTCCAGCCTGGGCAACCTGAGCAAGCCCGTCTCAAAATAAATAAAAGGCTGGGCGGGGGATTTAGCTCAGTGGTGCTGCCATCTGCCTTGCAAGCCCAAGGTCTCAAGTTCAATCCCTAGTACCAAAAATAAGTAAATAAATAAAAGGCTGGAAATAATCCCCAATCCCCCACCCCCCAAAAAAGAAATATGCAAGTGAAACTGTTAAGTCACAAAGCTTAAAATAGTTACCACTTTGACTGTTCATAGAAAAACTTGCCCACCCCAAGACTGACCTTGGGGTTAGAAAGGATCTTTCTCGTCCTTTTTTTAACTTTTTTTTTCGGGGGGAGTGGGTAGGAGGGATTGAACACTTGCTAGACAAGTGTTCTCCCACTGAGCCACATCGCCATTCTTTCTCTTACATTTTTTTTTTTCTCTCACATTTTAAAGTCACATGTCCTGGAAGAGCTGATAAAAGCTGTGGTGGTCTGGTTATTTTTCTTACAAGGGACAATTATTTCCTGTTTTTCTGTGAAGTTTAGACTGAGGTAGTAGTAGTTGTTTCATCAGAGTTCACTCCTTTTCCTCTGACTGGGTCCTAGGCCTTCCTTGGGCATGGTGTGATGGTGGCAGCCCATCTCCCCTTGCAGTGTATCTCACAGAGGGCACCGTCTATGTCAAATCAGAATTGGCTTCTCTGGGGTTTCCGGTCTACTTTTGGGGCCATGAAAACCAAGTGTGATTCTACTGTAATCACAAATCTAAAGCTGGAGTACTTCAAAAGTTTGTATCTAGGGCTGGGGATTTAGCTCAGTGGTTTCGTCACGTACTGTGCAAGCGCAAGGACCCGAGTTCGATCCCCAGTACCAAAAAAAAACCACAAAATGTTTGTATCTTCCCAAGGCCTCTGAAGCCCAGAGATTCTAATTTAACAGGGCCAAAGGGGCCTGGGCATCTGTGCTCTGCAGCCATCCCTCGGCTGATTGTTGCTTTCATCTCCATGGAGAATGGTCCTTCGCAGTGTTTGAAGATGAAAGAGCTCAGAACAACCATGAAGCTGCTGTGCAGAACTTCTGTCTTCCTGCTGGAGACGGGGTGTTGGGAGCGGATGGGCCCACAGATGGGGATTGTGTATAGTCCACCCTGACCTTATTGTGCTTCTCTGCAGGAAGTTGGAGCTGCCACCTGTGTCTGGACCTGTTGAAGGAGAAAGCTTCCATCTACCAGAACCAGAACTCCTCCTGATGTGCCACCCCTAGCTCCCCCACACATTTAAGGCTCTCTCCTTCACGTTGTTTTTTCATACCCGCTCCTCCCTTCCTCCTTCACAAGTCCAGAATCTCGGGGAGGTCGAGCCAATCTGGCTTTGGCAACAGAAGCAGAGGTGGCAGCTCTGACCACCTCTGGCCCTAGGCCCTCAGGGAGAAAGGAGCGGCTCGCTGCCCCAAGGTGAACCTGTGGGCCCAGCTTCTCTCTGCTCTCTGTGAAATGCATTCACTCTGCTTGCCTTGGGCCCAGGCCCTGGTGATCACAGGGTTCAAACCTCGTCCTCTGAGAAAGAGCAGGAGAGCGGCTCACTCCTCTTGACCTGGCCTCCACTGTGGTCTCCAGGGTTTTCCTTCAACCACAGCTGAGCCAGGCTGGGCCTCTGCCAGGAGCAGCTGGGAGTGAGCAGGCTGAGGCTGTGCTCGCCAGCGCCTTTCCACGCCCTTCGTGCTGCTTCACCTTGCCTCCTCCCTCCAGGGTGGCCCTCTGTGCCCTCTGTCCTGCTAAACCAAATCCTTAGAGCTAGGACTCTATCCTCCTGGCTCTGCCCTTCCCACCCCACGCAGGGGAGTAGCAGCTTCACCTATTCTGTGCTTGCCTGGCTCCCTCATGGGCAATCTTTAGCAACCCAAACACTCCTCCCCCCTCAGAACTTCCCATCTTCTGCCTCCCTCCTTGTTCTCTTTGTTTTGTGAGGAGAGGAGATGCTTCAGGGGGCCAGGCCAGCAGCTTAGGGGCCCCAGGGAGCCGTTGGATAATGTGCCTGTTTTTTAACTACAAAAAAAGCCTACCTCCAAAATCCCCTTTTTGTTCTTCCTTGACCTGGGCATTCAGCCTCCTGCCCTTAACTGAATTGGGAACCTCTGCCTCCTTGTGAATCCTGGCTCCTGTGTCACAAGGAAGCCACATAAATGTCCACTTCTTCCCTTGCACACACTCTAGCAGCTGGTAAGATCTTCACACTGATTCCTTGGCTTTCTGCTTAGCGCTACCAACATTAAGTAGAAAGGGGGCAGTCCATGCCAGGACACCTTGGAGTGGCCTTCCTCCTTGGCTGTGGGCAGGCCCTAACTCTGTTGCTTTGGAGTTGAGGTCTTTTTCCCCCCTTTAGTTCCTGTACTATAAACATTAGTAAAAATAAACACTTTTACAGAGCCCTCTGCTGGATGGTTTGTCTCCTGACTCCTGGTTAAGAACTTTGTTCCTTAGGGCAGTGGTTTTTTAACATTTTAAAATACACCCTTTCTCGTTCCAAAATCAAACTTTTTTGTCGTTGAACTCCAAGATATAAAGCAGATATAAAGTTAGTTATTTTGTTAGTTTTAATGTTATGTAAATTCAAGTTTATAACAATTTTTTGTTATAAAGAACAATGAAGCTGTTTTGAACAATACAATTTGGGTTAAAATCAACTTTAGCATCTTGTTTATTTCTGTGCTTTCTTTGGGGAAAATTCTGCTAGACTTGGAACAGTTGACCTTGTAATCTCATAGTTTAAATGGATCCAAAAGCTTAATATTTAAAAAAAGAATGATGCAGCAAGCCAATGATCATCATGGGACACAGGAATATGAAAGCTGCACAAGTAATGAGTGCAGAGGGCCCGAACACCTTCCTGAGGCCGAGCTGTCTGCTGCGCAGGCCCACAGTTTTGCCAGGTCACTTAAATGCCCAAAACGAGTGTCAGAGCCACAGTGAACGTTTGATGTTATATAGGGGCTCTTGTGTTTCACTTGAGTGCTTTTCGAAATAATTAAAAAAGATCTCAGTTGCCTGGCAAGCACAAGGTCCTAAGTTAGATCCCATGTACCAAAAAAATTTTTCAGTTAAATGTTTATTAGTCCTCTGAAGCATCCTGTTTCTGGGACATCCTGAAAGTCACTTGCCTAGGGGAGGCCGAGCCCTGGCTGTGTGTGGATTAATAAGCAGAGTCCCCTGGGCCAGGGAGGGGCCAGGCATGGCCCTTGCCTCGCTTTTCCGCCGAGGGAGCCGGGCCACGGTCTGGGTAGTCTGAGGGCCGGGAAAGAATTGGGAAATGACAAGACCGAGAGAGGCTTGGGAAGAGCTTGCAGGAGCTGGGACGGGCAGGGCAGGGCAGCGAGGCAGACGGTGAGACGGGAGAAGCAGAGACCCCCACCGTATGAGAGCAGGGAGACGTGCTGCAGGCCGGTGGCCAAGACGAGGAGGAAGGATACTAGCTTCTGGTTTAGGAGTTTGAATCTTGTCAGGACGTAACCAAACTTAGAAAAATTAGTCTCTACTCGCCCGAAATCAGAACTGGCCCCAGGTAGGTAGGCGTAAGTAGTCGGGCGGATAGGCGTGAGGCCAGCGCTGTCCATGGTGACTCGCTTTTGTGTCGCGCACGTCCATTTTCTCCTTTCATCATTTCCCCAACTCCGTGAGGACAATTGGCCCTGTGTGATAGACGAAGAAGCCGTAGCTGCCTAGGGTTACGGCCAGGAAGGCCTTCGGATGCCGAGTCGGTACCGCGGCCCGCATGTCGCCCCGAGAACTAGTCAGGGTGCGAGGCCGGATCGAGCAGCTGGCGGCACCGGGAGACTTCTGCCTGTTTCGGCTCCGGCCCCGCCCCTCTGCTCTGGAAGCCCCGCCCTCAGAGGGCCCGACGAACCGCCACTTCTTCATCATCCAATGAGAGGTAGCCAGGGGCAGGATGGGGCGGTCGCTGAAGGCCAATCCGATAGGGCTGGGGCGGGGCTGCGGCGGAAGGGCGCGGAGGGACCTCACCGCGGTCTTCCCAGCCGGAGAGCCCGGCAAGGGCGGCGCGCAGGGCCCTGCTGTGCGCGCTCCCGCCGCCTGCCACCCGAGCACCCCTTTGGCCCGCTCCGCCCTCGGGGTCTTGGCGCTCATCACCTCCTGCTCTGCGGTCGCCGCCCGCACAGGGGCTCGGGAGCTGAGCTGGGGACAGGGGCGGGAGCCACGGGACTAGCGCCTGAGGTGGGTGCGGACCCGGAGGCTGGGTGGCCGGGCGGGCAGTCGGCATCTGGGTCCTCTCCGCCGACGGATCCCAGGTCGAGGTGGGGAAAGGCGGGCAAGGGCGCAGAGCCCGGCTGCCGGCTGGCCTGGGCCCCGGGCGCGCGCCCCTGAGCCCTGCTGCACCTCCCAAGGCCACTACCCTCCCCGCGGGGACACTCCTCCCCTCTCGCTGTCCCCAGCCTCCTCACTCCTCGCTTCCTTTGTCGCCTGTGCACCTGCGCTCTCCCCCTGCCCTCCCAATTCCCCAGTCTTAGCCTCCCATCTCCTAGACCCGCCCCAAATGAGACTCGATGCTTCAAACCCCATCCTTTCCCTCTTTGTCGTCTGTACACCTGTTCACCTTAACTCTGTCCATTCACTCCATCACCCATACTCCAATATCTTCATTAAATCCAGGCCATCAGCCCCATCTCCCTCCCAAGGGTCTCCCCCGCGAAGTCCTGATCACCCCTTACACCTGCCCCACTCGTCCCAGCCCAGGCCTTCTGCTAGCCATACTCCTTTGTTGTCTCTGCAGCTGTCCCCTATTCTTCTTTCTCCCCCAGTGATGCCAATCCCAGCCCAGACTCCCCCTCCTCATGCCAGAGACACCCCTGCCAGCTCTGGTCTGGCATTCCTCAGGATGGGGCCCAGCCCACTCATCATCAGCCTGGCCATTTCCCTTCTACCCAGCCGATCCCGTTGCCCAAGCCTCCCGTACTCCACCATTGCCCTGTCTCCATGTGTCCTCTCCTCTCCGTCCCTCCCGCATAGCCCACCATTCCATCTCCTCTCCTCCTCCCGACAGGTGCCACAGAAGAGCAATGGAGCTGAACAGCAAGAAGAAGCTTCATGCCCTGTCCTTGGCTGAGAAGATCCAGGTACTAGAACTTCTGGATGAGTCCAAGATGTCCCAGTCAGAGGTGGCTCGGCGCTTCCAGGTCTCGCAGCCTCAGATCTCACGAATCTGCAAGAATAAGGAGAAGCTACTGGCAGACTGGTGCAGCGGCACAGCCAACCGGGAGCGCAAGCGCAAGCGGGAGTCCAAGTACAGCGGGATCGACGAGGCCCTGCTTTGCTGGTACCACATTGCCCGGACCAAGGCTTGGGACATCACAGGGCCCATGCTGCTCCACAAAGCCAAGGAACTGGCTGATATCATGGGCCAGGATTTTGTGCCCAGCATAGGCTGGCTGGTCCGCTGGAAACGCCGCAACAATGTAGGCTTTGGGGCTCGCCATGTCCTTGCCCCTCCATTCCCTCCTGAGTCACCAACCCCAGGGCTCATGTACCAGCCCCAGCCGCCTCTTTCTCTTAAAGACTTCACCCCAGAAGATGTTTTTGGCTGTGCTGAAGTGCCCTTGCTGTATCGGGCAGTACCTGACAGAAGAGTGCCATGTGATCAGGTACAGGTGCTACTGTGTGCCAATAGTAGGGGCACGGAGAAGCGGCGGGTATTGGTGAGTGGGCTCCAAGCTGCCCCAAGATGCTTCTTTGGGGTCAGCAGTGAAGCACTGCCTGCCACCTACCACCCTGACCCATGCATCCCTTGGTCAGAATGGCTGGCACAGTTTGACCAGGACATGGGACAGCAGGGCCGAAAAGTAGCTTTGTTGCTGGCTGCCAGAGTGGTGGAGGAGTTGGTAGGCCCACCTGGGCTCCACCATGTGAGGCTCTTGCCCCTGGCCACCTCCAGCACCACCCCGTCCCTGCCCAGCTCCGTGGTCTGGGCCTTTAAGGCCCATTACCGGCACCGTCTGCTGGGCAAGCTGGCTGCAGTCCAGACCAAGAAGGATGGTGCCTCAATGGCTGAGGCCGGAACGGGCATCACAGTGCTGGATGCTCTGCACATGGCTGCAGCTGCCTGGGCCAAGGTGCCCCCTCAGCTCATTTTGAGAAGCTTCATTCAGGAAGGACTAGCCCCTGGGAAAACATCTCTGTCCCCAGACATAGCCTCTGAGATGCCACCAGTCCCCAGTGGGGTGAGCCGGGAAGAGTTTTCCAGATTCGTGGACCTGGAAGGTGAGGAGATAGGACCTGGAGTATGCAAAGCGGAGACAGGCACTGAAGACCAAGAGGGGGCCAGGGAGGACAGCTTCGAGCCCCTGCCTACCAAAGCTGATGCCTTGCGGGCCCTGGGCACCTTGCGGAGGTGGTTTGAGTGCAACGGTGCCTCCCCGGAGCTCTTTGAAAAATTCTATGACTGTGAGGCGGAGGTGGAGCGGCTCTGCTGCCTGTAGGGCTACTGGGCTGCTGCCAGAGCCCCTCTGCTGTTTCCCATGGAAACGCCTCTCCAGACAGCAGATTGGGTCTTTCCTGTGGAAATATGGCATGTAGAAGGTGGGGAAGGAAGAGAGGTGCAACACCAAGTCTAAGCTCAGAACAGAAGTCATCCAGGCCCCAAGAAGAGGCTCTCAGATGGGCCAGGCTGTACAGTTCCCAGACCTTTTGTGAAGGTTCTAGAGCTTTGGAACGGCTAGGACTTGGGAAGGTGGAACTTGGGCTTTACAGACAGTGGCTCCATCCCTTCAACTCTATGTTCAAAACAGTTCTGCTTCTGGAAATAAAGTTTTTAACTACAGAGGAGGCCAGGTTGTGATTTTCATAGGACAAGGATAAAATCTTTCCCTTCAGATTTTTTGTTTTGTTTTGTTTTGCTTTTTGAGTCAAGGTCTCGATATGTAGTTCAGGTTGACCTTGAACTCACTGTGTATGCCAGGCTGGCCTCAAACTCATGGCAATCCTCCCATCTCAGCTTCCCAAGTGCCAGGATTACAGGCCTGTGCCACCAGGGCCGGCCATATTCATATTTGAAAACTGAAGTCTGGTGGTACTGCTGCTGCCAATAACCGATAGGGTCTTCCTCCCAGAATCCCAGCAGGCGGGGCTCTCAGGGCTGGACACTCCTCATGGGCTAACCCTGTGAGAACTGAGGCTTGAGGACAGACAGATCTCAGGGACAGTCCCAGCTATTCTGCAGCTCCAGTCATTCTCTTCTCAGATTGTGTATGTTGGGGTGGGGATGAACGGCAGGCCAGGGAAACAGACCAGAGCCAGAACTAGGCCTAGGTATTTATTTTCTTTTTTTCATTCATTTATTCATTTCACACAACATCAGCCAAGATTACCCATTTAACAAGGTTGCAAAGGTGATGTCTGTGCTGGCAGAACCTCGAAGATAGTGACAACAGAGTGTGATTAAGGATGGTGACAAAGCCTTATGTGAAGTGTGGTGGCCTCATAATCAAAGAGACAGAAGAGTGAAAAGGGCCCTGCAGGCCAAGGGATAGTAGGCACACCAATATGGGTGCGTGGGGAAGTGGGGTGTTGTGAGGGCCCCCAGGGAAATGGGGCTCCACACCAGGGCAGCAGCAACCTGGCCCTAATGGGAAATGAAGGGCGGGATCTGTGTTCGCCTTTCCTGGAGTACCTCACCTGGCCAACTGCCCGGGGCCTCAGTGTCTGACCCGTGACCTGGAAATTGTTTATACTGGCAGATGCCCTGTGGCTCTTGTCTCACCTGTGTCTGGCTCATGCCTGCCTGGCCAGCATTCTGGCACTGGGAGCCCAACCTTGTGTCTCCCCACATCCTGGGGAAAACTCAGTTTGGGGGGTGGGGCTCAAATTCAGTACCCTGCCATGAGCAGAAACAGGTTCAAAGATTTATCATTTACAGATCCTGGACAAGAAAGGCACAGTGAGTAGGGAGGGCAGTTCTCTGTCCTAGGTCGCTGGAGGGTGAAATGAAGAATGGTGGCCGGCGGGGGGTGGGGGGGACCTAGCATTATATATGGGGGATTAGGGCGTGGGTCATTTTATTTATTTAATTTTCTTTCAGTATTAAGGATTGAAGCCATGGCTTCATACATACTAGGCAAACACTCTAGCACTGAGCCATATCCCCCTTTTTTTTTTTTTTTTTTTTTGTGGTACCCGGGATTGAACTCAGGACCTTGTGCCTTCAAGGCAGGCGCAGTGCCACTGAGCTAAATCCCCGGCCCCTATATCCCCTTTTTGAAGAGACTATGTTGCCCTGGCTGGCCTCAAATTTCTGGACCAAAGTGATCTTCCTGCCTCAGCCTCTTGAGTAGCTAGGACTGAAGGTGTGCACTACTCTGCTTCACTGTTATGGGTCACTTCAGTTTCAAGGACAAATGCCAAATGACCCATATAAAGAAAACAGAGGAAGGTGGGTATGGTGATGCACACCTGTAATTCCAGCACTCTGGGAAGCTGAGGCAGGAGGATCACAAGTTCTACCCCAGCCTTGTAGGGAGCAGGGAAAGGGGACGTTACTAGAACCTCTGCAGTAAGTCCTGGTCTCCTGCGAGCCATGACAGGACAAGACAAATTAACTTCTTATACAGGAAAGGTAGAAATAATGAGACTTTGAGAAGAAATTGAGTTTTGGGCCTGATCAATGCTGCTCTGGGCAGCAAAGAGAAAAACCCCAGAGCTTGTGGCACCTTTATTCAGTACATCGGGAGAAACAAATGTAACAAGTGACTCCTGACAGAGTTCATACATGAAACAAATGTAATAAATGACTTGAGACAGAGAGTTCAGTACATCTAGAGAAACAAAGGTAACAGATGACTTGGGGTGGGGGTGGAAATCCTAGAACAATAAGGAACTATGCAGATGAAGATTTTGTTCCTCAGAGGATGTCTTCAGTTGGTGTAATCTTGTCCTGGAGAATCACAGCATCACCAGATCATTGAGGTCTTAGCTGTGACTGGAGGCCAAAATGGAATTACATCTCAAAATGCCATAACTGGCCTGTAGACAAGAGAACTAGGCCTAATCAAATGATTTTTCCCCCAAATTATGTAGAATTGATCCCAACACAGCCTGGATAACAGTGATTCAGGAATATCGTCCCTCAAAATCTTTGAAAAAGTACTGGGAATGTAGCTCAGTGAGAATGTCCTGGGTTCAATCCTCAGTACCATCAAAAAATAAAAATAGGGTTGGGGGAAAAAAATTAAAAAAAAAAAATAGGGCTGGGGGGGCTGGGGATTTAGCTCAGTGGTGCCGTGCCTGCCTCGAAAATGCAAGGTTCTGAGTTCGATCCCTGGTACCAAAAATAAAAATAAAAAAACTTAAAAATGAACAAATGAAGAAAGCAGAGAAAAGCTTGGCAAGAGATGTCTCTAAATTCCTGTCTGGAGTTGGGAGGGGTGGCACACGCCTGTAATCCCAGCACTCAGGAGGCTGAGACTGGAGGATCACTGTGAGTCTGAGACCAGCCTGGGTTACATATTGAGTTCAAGGCCAGCCTGAACTGCATAGCGAGACCCTGTCTCAAAAAACCAAAATAAATAAAAATTAAATAAAAATAGTTCCTTTCTAAAATCATCCCAGTTGTGATGTAGCTCTTGTAAAGAGTTGAAACCAGGGCCAGGGATTTAGCTCAGTGGTTCCGTCGCCTTCCTCACAAGCGCAAGGACCTGAGTTTGATCCCTGGTACCAAAAAAAAGAAAGAGTTGAAACCAAAATTACACAATCCTGACACAGATTAGCTCTCTGTCCTCACGTGTCATATTCTTGTTTTATTGCTGACTTCTTCCAAGAGCGTTTTATTTATTTATTATTTATTTATTTTTGCAGTACTATGGATTGAAACCTCATGCATGCTACATGGGCACTCTAACCTAAGCTAACTTCCTAGTCTTTCTTTTTTTTAGACAAGGTCTCGCTATGTAGCCCAGGCTGCCCTTGAACTCTTAGGGATCCTCCTGCCTCAGCCTCCTGAGTGCTGGGATTACAGGTGTGCACCACTGTGCCCAGCAGGATTTCCCTCTTTTTATGGCCAAATAACATCCCACTGTTTATATACATCAGTTTCTTTACACAGTCACTCAGCCATGCACAGACACTTAGGATGTTTCCTATTCTCTACAACTGTGATTAATGCAGCAGTGAAGACCAGGCATGGAGGCAGCACTAGGGAGGCTGAGGCAGGATGATTGCTTCGAGTTTGAGGCCAGCCTGGGCTATGTAGCGAGACCCTGTCTACAAAAAAAACCCAAAAAAGCAATGAACAAGAAGAGGGTGAGTACACACATCTCTTTAAGATACTGCTGTTGTGTACCTTGGGTAGGTATTCCCAGGAGTGGGGTCCCTGGGTCTCATGGTAGTGCTAGTTTAAGGTTTTTTTGAGCTAAATCTGAGCTAAATCCCCGGCCTAGATTAAGTTTTTTGAAGAACTTTTATACTATGTATCTCCCATAAAGGCTGAACCCATACATTTGCACCAACAGTGTACACTCTGTTCGTTCTTTCTTTCTTTCTTTCTTTCTTTCTTTCTTCTTTCTTTCTTTCCTTTGAGGCAGGGTCTCCCTTTGTAGTTCAGACTGACCCTGAACTCACTATGTAGCCCAGGCTGGTCTTGAATTCACGGCATTCCTCCTGCCTCAGCCTCCCAAGTGCTAGAACTACAGGCTTGTGCCACCATGCCTGGCTTGTCCCTTTTTCTCCATGCCCTCACCAACACTTTCTATGGTTTTTCTTTTGGTACTAGGGATTGAACTTGGGTCCTTGCGCTTGCTAGGCAGGCTGTGGAACCACTGAGCTAAATCCCCCAGCCCCCTCTATGGTTTGTCTTTTGGATCATATCCCCTGTGGGTTTTGTTTTTTTTTTGGTACTGGGATTGAACTCAAAACCTTGTGCTTTCAAGGCAGGCAGCGGAACCGCTGAGTTAAATTCCCAGCCCTGGATCATATCCCTTCTAACAGGGCTGAGGTGATACCTCATTATGGTTTTGATCTGCATTTCTCTAATCATCAGTGATGCTGAAATCCATTTTGTATACCTGGTGGCCATTTGTATGTCTTTTTTTGAAAAATGTTTATTCAGGGTCTGTGCCAATTTTTTAAACCAAGATTTTGTTGTTGTTGTCATCGTCATTGTCATCAAGTTGTGGGAGGGAGTTTTGTATGAGTATGGGATGGATTTAATATCTTGACTCACTGGAATTTCCTGATTTAAGTGGCTTGTCTCTGGAGAATTTTGTAGTTACTCCCTTCGACACCAGAGGGCACACCAGAGGGCGTTGCTAACATGAGAAATTAATTTCTCAGAAATGGGCGGCTGGACATGAAGGGTGTTACAGGAAACAGGAATGTACAGTAGCTCCTAGTACTCAGGAAAGCCAGATCTTATTCTTAAAAATTTACCACTACAAGGAAAAAAGCTATTTTCTTTTTAGGTTTGCTGGTGATTAGAAGTTTTCTAGATTTCCCTTTCACTGTTAAGTATAGCTACTTCCATGATCTTGGCTTAATTTAGGAGTCTTGAGCCTAGCTCCCCGATAGCCACATGCTGCTCCCAAATCTTGTCTTTTATTCTCTGTAGTTCTTTAGTGTCCAAAGTCATGGAGTCAGCATTTGTCCCAGGGGCTGCCCCAGTTCCCACATTCTGGTTTGTAGTCACTATTTCCTGCTTCAAAAGAATTCAGGAGCCGGGGATTTAGCTCAGTGATTCTGCTGCCTCCCTCACAAGCGCAAGGTCCCAAATTTGATCCCCAGTGCCAAAAAAATAGAATTCAGGGAAGTTTTCTTTTTGCTAAGTTAGTAAGGGTTGTTTTGTGTTTTTTGTTTGTTTGTTTGTTTTTGAGACAGTCTTGCTACATAGCTCAGACTGGCCTCAAAGATCACTATGTAGCCCAGGCTGGCCTGGAACTCATAGCAATCCTCCTGCCTCAGCCTCCCAAGTGCTGGGATTATAGGCATGTGCCACCACACCCAGCTAGCAAGGGGATTTTTTGTTTGAGACAAGGTCTCACTGTATATTCTGGCCTTGAACTCACTATGTAGCCCAGGCTGGTTTGAAATTCATGGCAATCCTCCTGCTTCAGCCTCCTGAGTTCTGGGATCACAGGTCTGCTGGTGGGTTTTAAAGGTTTTTTTATGCCAGGTGTGGTGACACATACCTGTAATCCCAACTACTTGGGAAGCTGAGGCAACTTTGAGCCACTCTGGGCAATTTAGTGAGAATTTGTCTCAAAATATGCTCATTAAAGTTGGGCATGGTGGCACACACCTGAAATCTCAGCACTCAGGAGGTTGAGGCAGGAGGATCACCATGAGTTTGAGGTCAGCCTGGGCTATATAGTTTAAAACCAGCTTGAACTCCATAGTGAGACCCTGTCTCAAAAAACCCCAAAACATATATACATATATATATATATATATACACACACACACACACACACACACACACACACACACATACATATGCTCTGAAAAGGAGAGAGGGCTGCTGAGGATACAGCTCAGTGGTAGAACACTTCCTGGCATTCATGAACCCCTGGGTTCCATGCCACAAACCAAAAAAGAAAATAAAAGAAAAGAAAAAATTAGGGCCAGGGATTTAGCTCAGTGGTTTCGCCACCTGCTGCGCAAGCGCAAGGACCCGAGTTTGATCCCTGGTACCAAAAAAAAAAAAGAAAAGAAAAGAAAAAAACTAAACATAGTCTGATGTTCTGATCTAGTCTGAGATTAACTTGATTCTACTGCACAGTGCCCTGAACTCTTGAAATTCCTGCCATGTACTGGGGGCTCCTTGTAGGCCTGATCCAGTATAATTGCCACAGTTTTCAGAGGGGATGGCCTTGGCCCAGAGACATTGTGTAACTTGTCCCACAGCTGGTAAGTCATACCACTTGCTTGGATGCATCTGAGCCTCCAACACCAGAGCCCAGTTCCTTTGCCTCCCAGCTCTACTTGGCATGGTGGCTCCCTCCCACAAGTCGCCTAAGTTTAAACTCATCTGAGCTAGGTCTGCTGGGACCAGCCCCCTCTTCATGCTCATCAGACCTCTCCTTCACTGCACTGTGTGCTTCTGACTACTGTGGCTGCCCCAGATCCTTCTCCCATGCTCAGAGGCTTCGTTTGGGCAGGCATCCCTGAGTGAAGGGATGTTTTCCAGCCTCCTTTGCAGCAGGTGGAACCTGTGGTTAGGTTCTTACTAGAACAAAGGGATGTATACAAATTTCTTGTCACTTGTTTCAAAAGAAACCCCTCACTGTTGGCTAGAAGTGTGACAACTGGGCTGACCCTGGAAGGCACTGTTAAGGACACAGGATATTCTCTGTTGCCCTGGAGCTGGGGTAGTTTTACAGCGTAAAGTCTACTTATCCACCCTGAGCTGCTGTGTTCTGAGATCTCATTGTTTCAATGATTTAAGAAACCTAAACCTAAGTATCCACAGGTAAGGGGCTTCTAGCTTCTAGTAATCCAGGTGTGTTCCTGGAACAGCAGGGCTTATTAGACATGGCTGTCAGGCCCCAGCCCAGATCTGTCAAATCCCAAATCCAAATTTCCAAGGACGATATTATGGTTTATGTCTAGATATCCCCAATGCTTCATACACTCATAGGTGGGGCTTTTGGGAGTTGACTGGATCATGGGTTAGTCCACTGACTGGTTTATAGCTGGGTTTGATGATGGAAGATGAAGCCTGACAGGAGGAAGTGGGTCACTGTAGGTGTGCCCCAGAGCTATACATCCCTCCTGCTTTGAGCATGCCCTGCTTCCTGCCTGTCCTGCCATGGACTGTTTCCCCTCTGCAATGCCCCTCTGCCATGCTGCCCTGTCTTGGAGACAGCTGACTATGCACTGAAACCTCTATAAACCATGAGCTCTTAAACCCTCCCTCCTTTAACTTGTGGTGTCATGTATTTTGTCCCAGGAATAAGAAAGTAACTAAGACAGGTGGGACCCAGGTATCTGTATGGTAAAAAGCTCTCCCACTGACTTTTACACATATCAAAGCTTAAGAATTACTAGCCTGGGGCCGGGAATTTAGCTCAGTGGTTTGGCGGCCTGCCCTGCAAGCGCAAGGACCCAAGTTTGATGCCCGGTACCAAAAAAAAAAAAGAATTACTATCCTGGGTGCTCCTGAGTGGAAAGATGCTGCCCTTTTTAGCTGAGAAAGTTGTATGGTAGAAGCACCTTAACTTCCAGTTTCTAGAAGTTCTTGGTCCTCTCACAGAAAGCGCAGTCTGGCAGGTGCCAGTGCCCAGGTGGCTGAGCCTGTCCTGCTCTTTCCATATCTCACTTTCATCTGTGAGCCCTTTTAGTTGGACAGTCCAGGAGTGCATCCAGCACAGTGCACTGTCAGGGCTGGACACAGGGGAGTGGACACAGAGGGCACTGGAACGTGCAGAGCAGCTGGTCACTCAGAGGAGGCACACAGTCCACATGTGGAAGAGCAGGTGGCTCCCAGAAAGGGGTGAGGAGTGGACAGAAAGTCTGACTCACTCTTTGTAGCCTACAATTTCCCTCACATAACTAGTTAGCAAGAGAGTGAAGTCAGAGTATTTATTTATTTATTTTGTTTGTTTGTTTGTTTGTTTTGAGTCTCCCTCTGGAGCCCAGGCTGGCCTGGAACTTGAGGCAAGCCTCCTGCCTCAGCCTCACAGGGCTGGGACTACAGGCGTGCACCACCACGCTCAGCTTTTCAGTTTTAATTAGGTTCTTTTAGGGCTGGTAATTATTCGAGCCTGGGCTTCCATTTTCCCTCTCTGGTTCCTTTCAGAGACATCTTCAGCAGGGCCCAGAGCTCCCTGCCCCCGGCTCCTCAGTGGAGCTGGAGAGAGTGGCAGAACTTGGGGCCACTGAGCTCCAGGCCCCAGTCTTTTGCACTTACTCAAGGCAGGGGCTGCTGGCTGGCCCAGGAGAGCAGGCCTGAAGTGAGTGGAAGGTCAAGCATAGCGTGATTGGTGAAAAACTCCTTTTGCCAAAGCCCCAGGGAATCGACAACACACTGTTGGAAAAGTCTAGGAAGACCAATAGAGATCTGACAGGAAATGACTGAAGTGTTTTTGGGAGGGTGTTTATTTTTCTTTTTAAAAATTTTCCATGCTGGGGACCAAATCCAGGGACTCACGTCTGCTAGGAAAGTACTCTGCCACTGAGTTACACCCCAGCCTGAGGTCAACATTATGATTTTTTTTTTTACTATTATCTTTTTTTTTTTAACCTTTTGGCCTAGAACTCACCATGTAGCCCAGGCTGGCCTCAAATTTACTATGATCCTCCTGCCTCAGCCTCCCCAGTGCTGGGATTACAGGTGTGTGCCAACATGCCCGGTGTTCTTGTCACTTTCTGAAGCAGTTCTGGAAGTCCTCTATTGTGGGTTTACAAGGCGTGATCAGATGTATGATGACTGGCTGTGAGGGCCACGCAACAGGAAGGCAGGGATAAGCTGTATGAGACGCATTCGGAGGGCTAGCAATGTGGGAGGTGGAAATAGTTTACCAGCAGGCAAGGAATATAGGAAAAAGAGTTTGTTCGGACCAGAATACATTGAAGAACAGACCAAAGGCAAGTTTCCAAGAGAGGAATCATGCAGTCAGAGTGAGAGTGGGGTTTTTATAAGGGACAGAAGATGGGGAAAGGGTCTTGGCACATCCAGATATCTCAGGTGTGTTCTTTCCGGAACCCCTAGTTTTTGTTGGCCATTTAGGAACATCTTTGCTGTTTCTAAAGTTGTACACTCAAGCTGCAAACCATCAAGGTCTTTTGGTTAGGCCTCATAAGAGGCTCTTTATACTTAGATAAGGATGTCTCTATGCTTTAACTTCGGGGTTTTTTGGGGGTTCTTTTGGTACCGGGGATCGAACTCAGGACCTTGCACTCGAGAGGCAGGTGCCAGAACCACTGAGCTAAATCCCTGGCCCACTATGCTTTAACTTTGGGACAAAGATGAGGCATTAGCTCTTGGAAGCAAAGAATAGTTTTTGTATCCATTTTTATTTTGTGCTGTTTCCTTTTTTTTTTTCTTGTTTGAGATAGGATCTTGCTATGTAGTTCAGGCTGGCCTTGAACTCACTATGTAATCCAGGCTGGCCCCAAATTTACGGTGACCCTCCTTCCTCAGTCTCCCAAGTGCTGGATTATAGGCATATGCCACCACACCTGACTCACCTACTCCTGGTTCCTTAAACATACTGTTACCACAGGACATTTGCTCATGCTCTTCTTCCTGTTTATAGGCCCACCACTCATCTTTCAACTGTCAGTTCCGTATCGCCTCCATAGGGAGCCTTACTCAGTCCCTCTGGTGTGTCAGTTTCCTTTGTCTTGTGCCAGTGATTCTAAATTACCTGGAGGGTTTTTAAAACACAGATTTCTGAGCCCCACCCCTGATCTTCTGACTCAGAAGTTTTGTGGAGTCTAAGACCATATTTCACTGTTTCAGATGCTGCTGATGCTGCGGGTGGGGGGGTCACACTTTGAGAACCACTGGCCTGTGCTCTCACCTCATCTCTTCCTGTCTGCAGTTCCACACACCTCTCTGTGGCTCTCTGATTATATCTGCCTCACCTTTGTATTTTTTTCCTGGTACCAGGAATCAAATGCAGGACCTTGTGCTTGGCTGGCAAGTGGGGCACCACTGAGCTACATCCCTGGATCTTCTGTCTCTCCTTTAATCTATGAGCTCTATGGAGCAGAGATCTTGCTTGGATTTCCTTATCGACAAAGCTCTAGCTGATAAAATGTTGGAAACAGTTTATATGTCCATCAGCAGGTGAATGGATAAAGGAAATGTGGTAGATATTCACAATGGAGTACTACTCAGCTATAAAGAAGGATGTTTTGAGTCATTTGTAGGAAAATGGATGCACCTTGAGAACACAGTGCTAGGTGAAATATTGATTTATTTATTTTGGTGTTTTTGAGGCAGGGTCTCACTATGCAGTTTCAGGTGACCTTGAACTCACTATGTAGCCATGGCTGTCCTCAAATTCATGGCAATTCTCTGCCTTAGTCACCCAAATAATGGGATGACAGGCGTGTGCCACCATGCTAGGTGAAATAAATCAGACACTGAAGATTAAGTGTTGCATGGTTTATCTTATATGAGAAACCCAAAGTATGACTAAAGAGCAAAAGAAAAGGTAGACCTTTTGCAAATGGGAAGGGGAATTGAGGGATGGAGGGAGAGGGGAGACAGGGGAAGGGAAAGGGAAATAGAAAGGATCAAGATGAGATATTGCCGCAGACCAGCTGCAGTCGATGCAGGGTAGGAAGGGGAGAGGTCCCGGGCCGGAGAGTGAGAAAAGAACCTTCACAAGCAATGTGCAGGTTCCCTCTGAGAAGTCTCAGGGTTTGATTTATTTTTATATCTTTAAGCAATAGCTAAGAGGCATTGGGCGGAATATGTTTACAATTTAGGTTGCCTTAGCAACATCTAGTGAGGTAAAGGTTATTTTTACTAAACAATATATTTTTCTAAGCTGATTCATTTCATTGAACATCATAAATACATTTCTTAAAAATCACAATTGTCCCCTTATTTTCCCATACCTAGGTAGAACAAAATGTAACTTAATCAAAATCTCCAGAGGGTAACTTAATTAGAATCTCTATAGCAGCAGGGGTACAAGCAAGATTTAATTAATTAAATGTCAAACTTGTGGTCACCAGCTAGCCCTTGAGAAACTGCACAACAGTTAATATAGTTTGCTATTAGCTCTCTACTTTCCTATACCTCTATTTGTCTTACCTAAGTGTCATTTGGGTTCATAGTTCATGAGCAGGAGATATTTTCAGCACTGTGAGAAATATTGAATAACTTGCCTCCTTAATGCATTTATCTGTCCCAACTTTCTCTCTATTTCTTATTTCCCACTATTACTTACATCTAAAGTCTATCCTATCAACCTCTTTATAAGACCCCTTTAGTAATAAGAAGGTCAGCAATAAGAGGGGGGAGTTACAGTAGTGGGAAAACAGAGGGAGTTTCAGGAGAGGTTTCTTTAGAAGTGGATGTGGCAATAGAACTAAGAGAAACTGGAATTTTGGGACTTTTGAGCCAGATCAGATTTCAATACATCATTGCCAATTTGCCTTATGGAGAGTTTGTTGTTAGTCACAAACACAATGATTCCTGTGACCAGAGTAACAATTTTAAACATTACGGCATGAAAAAAATAAAACATGAGGGTACGATGTGTTCCACCCTTCTTTTCCCCAAGCTGGAACTTTGTCAAGCAGCCTTGGAGGTCAGTTGGGCTTTGCCAAGATATGTACATGTACCAACTTCCCACAATGAATGTATTCTTTATGTATCACAAACATATACTAATGAAAAGAACTCTAGCTGGTATATATGGTGGCACACAATAAATTGCTTTTGAACAAATTACTGAATGGATGAATGACTGAATGAATGAAAACAGGTCTTCTAGTTCATTCATCTGGAAGTTCAGTGTACTAGGTTTTATGTAGAGCTATCTTACAATAAAGCAATTTGATTCCAGATCAATTATAACACAACTTTATCGACTGACTGATTGGTATGGGGATTGAACACAGGCGCTTGCACTGAGCTACATCTACAGTCCTCTTCTTATTTGATTTTGAGACAATGTCTCACTAAATTGCCCAGGCTGGCCTTGAATTCCTGCCTCAGCCTCCAGAGTAACTAGAATTACAGACATTCATCACTAGCCAGGCACACAGGTGTGGTGGCACACGCCTGTGATCTCAGGACTCAGAGGCTGAGGCAGGAAGATTACAAATTGCCCAGGCAATTTAGCCACTTAGTGAGGCCCTGGCTCAGAATTTTAAAAAATAAAAAGGGCTGAGGATGTAGCTCAGTGAAAAGGCCCTAGATTCAATCCCTAGTACACACACACACACACACACACACACACACCCATCCAAAAATATCCATTTTTGGCAATTTAAGTTTGAAATAAAGGACAAATGACATGAAAAAAAATCCAGACAGGCTGGGCATGGGCAGGCAAGAAGGCCCTTAAGAGACCATGGTGCACCTGAGCCCTTGGAGGGCAGGTCATGGGGGAACAATGGAGCCACCTGCTGGGGTCCTTGATGGCCTGAGGGGAGAAGCCTTCCAGGCCTGGGTCGTAAGTGACAGTTGGGTTTAGGTCCACAAAGTGACCAAGAGAGAAGGAAGCCTAGTGGGGAAGGACTGCCAGGTGGGGCACGGAAGGTTCTGGGAGCCCCTGAAGGATTCTGGGTAAGAAGAAGACAAAGAGCCCTGTTTGAGGCAGCTGTGGGAGAAGAGATTTGAAAGGAAGGGTGAGGGAAGGGCTGGGATGTTGCAGGCTCCACTGGCTGATTCATGTGTGTCCCATGCTTCCTGGTTCAGAACCAAAGGTGCTGAGGTTTGTGGTACAGAAGCTGGATCGCTGGCGTCCTGCTCAGGTGTCTCCTCTGCCCCATTGGAGTAGTGCACTGCCTGGCCCGGGAAGGTCCAAGCCACTTCCATGGACACTGCAAGATGGGCACCCTCAGCCTGGCCTCTGGGCTCCCAGGACTGCTGGCATCACCGGGCCGGGCTCATCCCCACATGCGCAGTAGGTACTCATAGCTGAGGAAAGTGACAGCATTGACGGGAAAGGCACGGGCACTGTTGATGGTAAACCCCCGGAAAAAGACTCCCAGGCCCTCCTGCCGGAAGCTGGTCACTATGCAGTCCAGCATCCCCTTATACGCTCTCTGGTTCACACAGCCCATCTGCATCCTGGCCTTGATCACGTCGAAGGGTGTGGCTGTGACCCAGGAGCCGATGCCTGCAAAGCCCCCTGCCACCATCACTGTGGTTGAGCCTGGGACAAAGGAGGCCCAGGGTCAGGTCAGACCTGGAACTGAACAGCTCCATATCCAACCTCCCTCTCCAGCCTCTGCTTCAACGTCTCTGTCCCACACCTCTGTCCCCCACCCTCTCACCACTTCACTCACTGGGTTGCTGGCCAGCTGGGGTGTACTTGTGACAGAGCCCTTCATAGGTGACGAAGTAAAATCCCAGTGTGGGAGTGTCCCTCAGCATCAGGGCCCCAGATCCTCGGAACAGCCCCCGGGGCCCCTCCTCTCGGAAGATGGTGACTGCACAGTGCACAGGCCCCCGGTACTTGGGTGGGGGGCTCCCTGGCCACAACTTCGACTCTGTCTGATTTTGTAGACGGACTTTGATGAGGTCAAAAGGGGCCAGGGAGTAGGCCTGTTGAGAAAGAAAGGAGAAGGCTCTAGGTGGGGCTGGGGCTGGGCTTCTGACTGACAATGCAGAGGGGCTGCATGGGCCTGTGGGGCACACACTCCCACAGCCCTGCCTCTTGAACATGTGGCTGAGCATGGGCCAGGGCACCTGGACACAGCAGGGACAGGCTACCTCCTTATTATCGGTGCTGACAGCGCTTGACATAGTCCCTTCCACATTTAACAGCACCAAGTTTGCATGGCTGGCACCAGACACTGGAGGATGAGCCTGCTTGTTTCTCCAGCAGTGGGTGTGGTCACTGGCCTCCCTTCATCCAGGGATGAGCATGTTTTGCCATGACTGGGGCTGAATAAAGGATTCCATCACCATGGAACAGGCTGGGGGAATCCTCACCTCATGGACACTGTTCTAATGACAGGGCCTAGATTTATAGATTTATATCTCCCAGAGGTCCCTAGGGGCCTGTCCTGGGCCAGCCCTTCCTGTCTGTCACCAAGCTCCACCTACTGATGTCCAACAGAGAGGTTTCTGAGCAAGCGGGAAGGTGATCTGGTAGGTCCTAGAACACTACTCTTGGCTTAGGCAGACAGGGGCTGGGTTTGGGGTCTCACTGAGATGAGACCTGGGGGAGGGTGAGTGCTCGTGGATGCGGAATTCGAGGAGGGGCTTCAGTTTGGATAAAGGAGAGAAAAGCTGCTGAAATTCTGCCAGGTGTAGTAGCGTAGGCCTGTAGTCCCAGCACTTGGGAGGCTGAGACAGGAGGATGACCTGGGCTACACAGTGAGTGCAAGACCAGCCTGGTCTGCATAGCAAGACTCTGTCTCAAAAAACCAACCAACCAACCAGGGCCGGGGATTTAGCTTAGTGGTTCCACTACTTGCCTTGCAAGCGCAAGGACCCGAGTTCAATCCCCAGTACCAAAAACAAAACAAAACAAAAAAAACCAACCAACCAAAAAACAAACAAACCAAAGAAGAAGAAGCTGCTGAAGTTCAGGTGGGAACTGAGGTCCAAGCTGAGGTTGGCCTGTCATGGGGGTTTGGACTTGTTTGGACTCTGAAAGATGGCTGATGATGAAGGGGCAGGTGATGGACTCTGGTGCTGGGCTTCATTTTATTTTAAGACAGGGTCTCGATATGTAGTTCAGGCTGAACTTGAACTCTATGTAGCCCAGGCTGGCCTCAAACTCACAGTGATCCTCCTGCTTCAGCCTCCCTAATGCTAGGATAACAGGGATATGCTACCACACCCAGGTTTTTTTTTTTTTTTGAGACAGGGTCTTGCTGTGTAGTTAGTTCAGGCTGGCCTTGAACTCATGATGTAGCTCAAGCCAGCCTTGAACTGGCAGCAATCCTCCTCCCTCAGCTTCCTGAGTGCTGGGGTTATGGGTGTGCATCACCACATCTGGCTTTCCAGTGGTAGGCTTCAGCAGGTGGCTGGATGCACTCTGTTTCCCCTTGTGCCAGAAGGCAGAATGGTGGGTTGGTGACCCCTTTTGTGAGATGGGTCCTGACTCCATCCTCTGGAGCCTGCTGGCATGACTGAACTGAAGGGGGTCAGTCTGCTGAGCCTGGTGCTCCTGGTGCTGAAGACAAGCTTGGGCCAGAGGTGGGGGTGCCCGTGCAGTGGGAGACTGGGGTATCAGACGCTACTTACCGTGGCAGGGCCAGCCTCAGCCAGAACTAAAGCAACTTTCATCCCGAGTGGGGTTTGTCAGCTCCTGCCTCTTCCTCCTTCCTAGTAAAACACACCTCTGCTCCCAGCTCCTGTTACAGCAAAGCTGCCATCTTGAAGGCAGACCCAGTCAGCTCCTGGACCCTAACTGTCCCCTGCTCTGCTTTCCTATGTGCCTTTGGGGCGTGACTGAGGAGCCAGCCTGCCTGGGCCTAAGTCAACCACTGCACAAAGTCTCAGTTCTCTTCCTTGTTTTTGAGGGGTGTAGGTCTCAGGATTTAGGAAATATGTAGACTTATGCCCCTCACACAAGGGGCAGAAGAGAAGCCAGGACCTCAGGGGTTTCATTAATCATTAATTCACGTGAATGAGTACCCTGACTTTGTCTGAAGGTCTTACTCTGTACCCCATGCCCTGTGAAGTGTGTCAGAGTATCTGGGTATAGTGGCACACACCAGTAATCTCAGCACTTTGGGAGGCTGAGCCAGAAGGAACTGAAGTTTGAGCCCAGTTTGGGCAATTTAGCAACTTATTGTGACCCCCGCCATAAAACAAGGGCTGGGGATGCAGCTCATTGTGAACACCCGAGGTCCATCCTCAATACTAGGGGAAAAAAAGGTGTGTCAGGGTCATTAAGGCAGGCACAGGTCGGGGATGGTGCCAGGCACATGCCCGAGTCATGCTCAGAGGCCCCATTTGGCTCAGGTTCCTTTTGTGTCCTGGAGGCCACTCTTACCTCCACCCTAGTCCTCCAAGAACACTACAGTGCTGAGGACAAAGATCAACCTAAATGATTAGAGCAACTTAATTATTAATATCCTGGTCTTCTCCCAGTAAGAGCCCGTGACCTGGGCCACAGGTGAGGCTCACAGATCACAGCGGCCAAGGCTGAGCTGGGCAGGGTAGGACGAGCACCAGGGCTGCACTGAGACCCCCAGAGAGGGTAAGCTGTGAGCCTGGCAGACCCCTCCGGCTGCTTCTCTGTAGTGCCCTCTTGGCACGCCCCCCCATTCTGCATGAACCCCGCCCCCAGGCCTGCAGCCTGGCAGCCCCTAGCTTAGCCACGTCAGGTCACTGGGAGCAGTAGCACCTGTGCCCCTCAGGAAAGCCTGTCCGTCCATGGCTGTGGATTCCTGGAGGAAGCTGGGAGGGGACAGGTCCCATGACTGTCACCACACCACCATCGCATGCCCATGCTCTGCCCTCTCACCTGCAGGAAGCCCCCAGTGCAGCCCGCTATGAAGATGTGTGTGTAGCTGGGCAGCTGGGCCCGCCGGTCCTGGTGGGAGGTCGCCGTGAGTGCCTGCAGGGTGTTGCTGTAGACCCCGAACAAGATAGAGTTGACCACAGCTACACTGGCGATTGGGAAGCTCATTCCCTTGAAGAAGCCCAGGATCTGCAGAGTGATGTGGTGGCACTAGCGTAGGCATGGTGGCCCTCCCCTGCCCTTTTCAGCCTTGGCCAGATCCCTCTCTGGCCGGACACCACCCCCAAGCCCTACCCAATGGAAGTGGTGTAGGTGAGGCTGAGAAGGCCCCAGCTCCACCCACAGGGTGCTACGCTACCACCTGGTGCCCCCAAGAGTTCCAGACTCGGGTCTTCTCTCTTCCAGCAGAACCCTGATGGGAAGGAGAAGGAGCTTGGGCCTCCCACCCTTGATGCCACCCACCCCAAGGAAGAGAGACACCCACTGACTCATAGCGGTAAATCTTGACCACGCAGTCCACAATGCCCCGGTATGTGTTCTGGGTTTGCAGCCGCACCTGGTTGGGGAGGACATGGCAGGTAAAGCAGGCGGGCAGCTCTACTCTCTGCCCCAGGAACAAGATGCCAGCAGGCTGACAAGGCAGAAAGGTTCAAGCAGGACCATCCACTCCTCAGGTGCCTCTCCTAGACTCACCTTTACAGTGTCAAAGGGGTGGCCCATGACCAGGCCCAGAGCTCCTGTGGTGACAAGAAGGTACTATGAATGAAGGCCTTGTGCCAGGGCCAGAAAGCAAGTCTGTGAGACAGAAGAGGAGGATCCAACAGGAGGAGAGGAGCCCGGCACCCTCAGACACCTGCTATCCACCTTCCATTTGATGTCCAAGACTACCCCTGCCTGATCCCCCGCAGCAAACACTGGGAGGAGGAAAGCACTGGGCCAGGGATTAAGGCCCCCAGCCCACCTGAGGGGACATGGAAGGGAAGCACAGACGGCAGGTGCACTGTTCTCTCAGCGTTGTGGCCTTGATCCAGAGCAGACCCTGCCCTCCTGGCACTTGCCACCCCTCTACTGAAGCTGAGGAGACTATCCAGGGGTCCTACTGGCCCCAAGGAAGGAGACTCCACTTCCCCACTTCCTGGGCTGCTTCTGGAGCTTGGGGGAAGGTTGCAGCCCCAGGAAGCATTTAGACTGTCCCTAAGAGGAAGGTCATCAGAAGCTGGGAGTGGCACCCATTACCTGATAGGACAGAAGCCTGAAAGGAAACTTGGGACAGCAGATGAGGTCAAAGGTGGACTTCCTTCTGGTCTCCACAGGATGGGACTGGACCCGGGGGCTCTCCAGCCCTTAGTGTGTGCCAGGTAGAGGAGCCTTGGGATCCAGGGGCAGCCCCTCCAGCCTGTGCTTCCTCTCTTATCCTCCCTGCAGGTCACCACCAGGAGGCCCTGGGGACCAATGGCTCCAGGGAACTCTTGGGGGTTCAAGGCTTTGGTCTCAGATCCTCCTGTGTCACCCACCTTCCCTAGGAAGTGACCCAGACTGGGAGGTGATGTGATAGAAGGAAGAAAATGCCTCACCTGAAATCCAGCCAGCTACAAACTCCTCCACAGGCATTGTCTGGGCTGAGGTGGGACCTGGCAGCTGGCAGCTCCACAGCTCCACAGAGGAGACTGTCCAACTTGTAACTTGTCCCCTTTCCCTCCCCTGGGCCTGCAGATAATCTCCCACTAATGTTTAACCCTGGTTGGAGGGTGAGAAAAGTGGCCCAGTGCCCAGGCCTCAGGCAACTAGGAGAGGGGAGTAGGCCAACCTTGGTGACCCCGAGACTGGAAGGGTGTGTGGAGCAGGTCACCTCAAGAGGGAAGGTGACAGTCCACAGCAAGCCTGATTCCCCTGCCCAGGCAATGACAGCCTCGCTGTGTAGCCACAGAAGACAACTGAGTCCCAGCCAGCCAGATCCCTTTCGGACTGCCTCAGTCAGGCAGGAACAGGCCCAACCCTAAGCCCCATTTCACTGGCCTTGCCCACCCCACGAGCAGCAAGGACAGGGAGTGGGAGAGCCTGGTCACCAGGGGGCAGCCCAGCTTGAAGTGACCTGCAGCAGCCACCCAGGCCAGGCCCAGATAGGAGCAACCCAGAAAGGAGAGGAGCTGCTCCCCCAGAAGTGACTCACCAGGCCCTGAAGCCTTCTGCTTTCTCCAGAGTTTTTATGACTCCGCCGTGTGAGTCACACCCCAGCCTCCCTCGGCCCCCTCTTCCGGGGAACCCTGTGTCTATCAAGGACACTGTGTCTGTCTGCCATGCCCCGGAGGTGCCCTGTGCTTGTTTGCTCTCTCCCTCCCTCTGGCCTTCCACCAGCTGCCAGAACCTAGATACTGGACTTCCTGGCCTCCAATATGTGAGAAAGAAATTCCTTTACAAATGAAAAGAGAGAGAGAGAACCCAAATCTTTTCTAGACACTTTGAACCCTTGCCCTGCTGCCCATTCCCCTCTGACCTCATCTCTAGCTGCCATGGCCTCCCTGCTTCTGTTCAGCCAGGCCCCATCTCTAAGCCTTTGCTTCCTCTGTCCCCTCTTCCTGGACACCCTCACAAATGTCACTTCCCCAGGGAGGCCTCCCCAGATCCACTTAGGTAACGTTGCTATCTGTCTGCCCGAGGCTGGGGCCCAACCCGGCTCTTCCTCTTCCCCTCAGCCCAAATCACTGACACTGGAATAAACTAAGTGCTTGTCTGGGCAGACAAGGATCTCTGGCTGTTTTGGCCACCAATATGTTTTATAATCTTAGAATAATGTGCACCAAGCCAGACAGGTGGCACACACCTATAATCTCAGCACTCAGGAGGCTGAGGCAGGAGGATCACAAGTTCAAGGCCAGCCTGAATGACATAGTGAGACCTTGTCTCAAAACCAAAAAAACACCCAGAAATACCTGGTAAAAAAAAAAAAAAAAAAGTGTGGCACAGGGTAGGCACTCAATAAATTTAGTTGCATGAATGAAAGAATGATTGGGTGACATCAGGGAAGAGCACTAGTGGCCACACCTGGTGGCCACTTCTCCCCCTCATCACCTAAGGGCCCAGAAGAACAGAAAGGCCCAACGGCACCCACCCCAGGTTTCTTTGTAGCTCTTGGTTTCCTCTCAGAAGCCCAAGGACCAGCCAGGCCTGTGTGCGCTTCTCCCCTCTCACTGTGGCCAAAGCAGAACCTGTCCACCCCTGCTCCTTTCTAGGAGGTGGACAGGTCCCAGAGGTGGGGCCTTGTCTCTGATCTCTGCCTGGAGCTTCCTAGGGCTCCTTGGGCTGCCCCAAAAACCATGAGGACTGTTCTCTCACAGGAGGTGGGGGTGCTTTCCAAATTCCACCTCCTGCTCTGCCCAGTGACGTGAGGCAACCCCTTCTGTGGGCTGTGGGGTTCTTTATCGCTTGGCAAACAGGGGACCAGCCCAGCCAATTGGTGTCCAAGCCTTTCAGTCCTAAAGCTTGCAGGCCCCTCCTCCTCACTTCCAGATGGTTCTCGGTTTTCCAATCCCACCGTCCTCCCCCAGTTCCAGACCGCCCCTCCTCCCTGCTCCTGAAAACTTGCCAAAGAGAAAGCTGCCCTAGGGTTGTTTCTCCAGTCTTCTGGATTCCACCAGGACGGAGCAGAACTCTGGTCGTGTCCCTCTCCAGCTCACCTCTACAATGTCCTCACCGGCTGACAAAGCTCCTCACCAAGGGTTTCAGGAGCCCTACTACTGGTGACACCCCTACTGGCTCTGACACAGCCAGAGCTTTCCTGTGTCCGAACTATCTCACACAGTTTTCTGCCCTTCCTGCCCTAGCAGCCCGAACCCACTCAGCCTTCCAGACTTTCCTAGTGCCAGTGCCAGCTTCAAGTCTCCTTATTTAATCTTTCCAATCCTTCTTCCTTGCTCCCATAATCAACATCTTTTAGTGTGTGACAAGGGTTAAATCAATTAGGCAAGTGTCTAGCATGCAAATGGTAGCTGCTAATGCTCTTATTTCCACTCACAGGGCCCATGAGGGTGGCCTAAGTATAGGGGTAGGGGTCTGTAGGCAGGGAAAAAATACAATAAGGGGCCTCATGAGGACTTCTGGTTAATCCTGACTGTGAGATCAAAGTTTATAGAGAAATCTCTCTGGAAGCAATTCAAGGACAGGGACAGAAAAATGAAAGGAATGAAAGAAAGAGAGAGAGAGAGAAAGGAAGGGGGAGAGAGAGAGAAAGAAAGAGAAAAGAAGAAAAGAAAGAAAGAAAAAACAGATTAAAAAGGCACCAAGATAGCACAGGTGGCATTAGGGACTTACCACAGGCAGAAAGAACTGACAGGCACAAAGCCAAGCTGAGATAGCCATCCCTCTCCACCTCCAATACCATGTAGAGGAGACAGGCAAAGGGGCTAGTTTTAACAAAAGTTCTTATGCAGTATGTACTCATAAGAAGAGAGAGTCCACCAAAAAAAAAGTATATACACTTCAGGAAAAGAAAAATAGCACTATGTTTTATCAACAGATGGTCTTACCCTCCTATGGGGGACCCTAGAGGATGCTGTGTATCACAGAAAACCCACTACACTGCTAGCCCTTAGAAAAGAGATTGAAAATGCATGTCCAGCAATCTCAGTAAACATTCTGACCAAGGTCACCCAAGCAGCAGTTCGCAATACTAATAAATGTCTGGAAGCTAATGGGCACTGCTTTGAACACCTCTTATAATTGTAGAGGCCAAAGGTACTTGTATTAATCTCATGATGTCTCAGTAAATTTAGTATTAAAATATTTATACAAGTTTTTCTTTTCCTGAAGTGTGTACACATTTTGTGGTGGACTCTGTATAAATACGTATGTGTTTACTCTAGGGTCATTATATGACTACAATAGAGACCCACATGCACCCTTACTAACTCTAAGCTAATCGTGAATAAGGCACCCCCTTGCCAATCAGCTGCCCACCCCAGAGATTAAGGCCCTATCAATGACAAGTAAACAGACAGAAAGAAGCTACACATAGACCACCAGAAGAGATGACACAGGCAGAGGTGCTCGGAAGCCATCAAGTTATGGCAAGTTCCAGGTAGGGGAAGGGTCTCTGACCCCCTATAAAAGCAGTGGGATGGGACTGGGGATTTAGCTCAGTGGTTTGGCTGCCTGCTGTGCAAGCGCAAGGACCCGGGTTCAATCCCTGGTACCAAAAAAATAAAAAATAAAAAATAAATAAAAGCAGTGGGAACAAAAGGACCACAGGTCCTGATTCTCCCGCCCCCGGTACTGGGAATTGAACTCAGGACCTTGCACTTGCCAGGCAGGTGTGGCGCCACTGAGCTACATCCTCGGCCAAAGGGTCTGACCTGGGATATATTATGCAGGTTGAGGACACAAGACTGCTAGGTAATGAATTTTTTTCTGTTACTCTGCCGCCTGGCTCGCAAGCGCGAGGTCCTAAGTTTGATCCCAGTACCAAAAAAAAAAAAAAAAAAACAAAAAACTGAGCAAGAATTTTTTTCTGTTACCCTGATTCTTATCAGGGTAGCTATCTATCTCCTCCTTTATCCTCCTTTCCAATAGTCTTCCATTCCTTAAACTTTGTATCTTTAATGCATTACTGGTAGAAAGTTTATGATCCTGGTGACCTGCTTGGCCCAGCAGAGCAGCGGTGCTCATCCATGCTCATCCCCTGCACATGTCATAAGGAAACACAAAAAAGGGCTTGGGGCCCAATCTCCATCCCACAGTAGGTGAGCAGGAATCGAAAAACTTCCTCTTCCTGTTTGAAGTGTTTCGTAGCTCTTAAAGGCAAAACTATCACCTTCTGTACTTTCAAATATGCTATTCACCTGAGTTTCTCTCTTCCCTTCTCTGTTCCTCAATTAAACCATAAAGGACACTTCCTCAAGCAAGGGCTGTGATTCCCTGGGTCTCCACCTTCTGCCCTAGCACAAGTTCCATATCCAGTGGGCACCCGACACTGAGCTGTTTCTCCTTTGCTCCAGCTGGTTTGGGGAGGCCACCAAACCAGTAGTGTGAGGGTCCAGAGCCGAGCTCGGGAAGGGGGACACCTGCTCCCACTCACTCTTCTCTGACCCCCACAGGCCATCTTCGTTGAGTCCTCGGGTCACCCCTGCAAGGAAGACATTGCAATGGGCTCAGCTGGTGCTGTATGGGTCCTAGGAGGGCGGGCAGAGCTGCTTCAAATACAGAATATGAGATGGGGATTATGGTGCATACCTAACCTAGCACTCTAGGAGGCTGAAGCAGGAGGATCACAAGTTTTGAGTGCAGCCTGGCTCAGTAGTGAGACCTTGTCTGAAAATGAAAAATAAAAAAGGGGCTGAATATGTAGTTCAGTGTGAAAGCCCTGTACGACTAGAAACAAACACAGAAGACACTTGGACAGGCAAGGAACCATTGAGCTTCCTTCCATCCCAGGGAGTCAGGACAAGGTGAACCCACGTATCCCTGTTGCTGATCCCCAAGCCCATTGTTCACTTGAACAATCTCCGATACCCTCCTCCCGTCCCCCTTGGGCAGGTGTTCCATGGATCTGTTTTGCTGGATTCAGACACATTCGTACTGGCGCTGCCCGGACATGTTGGTGACGTGACTGGGGGACACTGGATTCCCACCTACCTCTTCGGAGGCCCAGAGCCTCTCAGTTTGGGAACAGCTCAAGGTCTGGGAAGTTGTGTGTTTAAAATAGCAGGTGACCGCGCCCTGGAAAAAGCGCACCTGGCTCGGTCTTTAACACAGACATATAATTGGAGCCTGAGGCAGGCTCTTGAGACTTACGGAATCCAATCCCATCGTTTTACAGATGATGAAATTGAGGCCCAGAGAAGGAGATTGTGAGGACACTGTCTCCTGAACACAACCAAGAGCCCATCGCCCCCCACCGGCAGGGGGCGCTGCGGTAAGGCGGGTGCCTGCGACGCCCCCACCCAGCGCCCAGCCCGACTCGACGCTGAGAACGTCTCCACTCCCAGGCGGGGATTAGCTTGAGAGCTCCAGATCTCGCGCTCTCATCCTGTTTGTTTGTTTTTTGGTACTGGGGATCGAACTCGGGTCCTTGAGATTGCAAGGCAGGCAGCGGAACCATTGAGCTAAATCCCCGGCCCAATCCCCAGTTTTCTTGACTCTTCACCACACGCTATTACAAGTACGCGGGTCTGTATCTAGGTGAGGAGCAACAGGCCCAGCGACACTCGCGTTGGCGGCGGGACCAGCTCACGACCCCACCCCCCGGGGCGTGGCTACACAGCCCAGGCGCGCACCCCGGGAGTCTGGGCCTGCGCAGCCCCTGGAGGGCGGTGGCAGGGCGCGTGCCTGGCGGCCCCAAGCTCCGATTGGCTCCCATGGTCGGAGAGGTGGGAGGCTGAGCCCGGCGTTTCCTCCTGCCGCAGCTTCCGCGGAGCAGCCCAGGCGGCGAGATCTTCTGTGGCAGCTCTGGTCTAGGCGGTGGTCTGCGGGACTGGGGCTTGAGTCAGAATAAGATCCTGGCCGGACGCAGTGGACTCTGCAACCCGCAAGGTGAGAGCGCGGCCACTCACTGCCGCAAATGAGGGCGCGCAGTGCCCTGCCTGGGCATCCGGACGAGCGACCCTCCGCCCCTGCCCAGACCCTCGGGGTCGGACCCCTCGGACTGGCCTCCGCCTGCCGGTCGGCGGAGAAATGCGCACCTCTGCCAATCTGCGCGCACCAGCCAGCTTGTTCAGCCTTGTAGACCAGTCCCGGACTTCCTCCCTTCGTCATTGATAGCTTGAAGAGACCCTCGGTCCCCCCGCCTGGCGCCCCCCCCCCGCTCCCCCCGTAACTGCTCTTTCCTTTACAGATGGAAGGGACAGAGGGCAATCCGGGGCAGCCCGGCCCCGCTGAGCAGTCCCATCGAAGCAGCGTGTCCTCCGTGGGAGCCCGAGGTGGGTCCCTGACCTTCCTCCCCACCATTCCCTCCTGGGACACCAGCCTTGGGGACAGGACTCAGGGTTGTCTTCTTTTTCACTAAGGATAATCTTATGAATTAATTAGAAATAAGGTGTGTTGAGGGCCGGGGATTTAGCTCAGTGGTTCCTGCCGCCTGGCTCGCAAGTGCAAGGTCCCGAGTTCGATCCCCCCGTACCAAAAAAAAGAAGAAGGTGCGTTGAGATGTGACAAACTCACAGGAGCCAGGCTCCCAGAACCTGGGCTGTGCCTCTAGCTTAGTGCACCAGTCTTTACTCTTACTTGGTCTCATTTGTAAAATGGGCGTGTCTCAGTTCTAGCTGTAAATTCAAATGAGAACAAGTGAATGAAAAGTGACACCTTACTTTCTTTGTTCCATTTCTTTCTCACGAACTTTCCTTTGAAAGAAGAGATCATTAGCTTCCTTTTATAGGAAGGAAATTGGGCCCTAGAGAGGTGAAATCACAGGTTAAGTACTGGAGCCCTCTAGGTGATCCTGAGCTTGACCTTCACTGCCCTGTAAAGTGGATCAGAGTCTCAGCCTCTGGGAGATGATTTCTGTGATCTCTCAGAGTAGCTGTTGGAGCAGAAGAGACCGAGGGTCCGAAAAAGCACCTTCACCTTTGTTAACTACAAATTATGCCTTTCCCTTTGCAGACTTCACCTCCTTTGATTTACAGCTACTTTTTTGGGAAAGGATATTATCTCTGGGGTTTTGGTTTTGGTACTGTGACTTGAACTTAGGGCCTTCACAGTGAGCTACATCCCCATCTCTCTTTTTTTTCCCCCTGAGACAGGGTCTCCCTGTGTAGTTCAGGCTGACCTTGAACTCACTATGTAACCCAAGCTGCCCTTGAACTTGTGGTAATCCTCCTGCCTCAGCCTCTTGAGGGCTGGAATCATAGGCATGCACCACCACACCTGGCCCCCAGCCCTTTATTTTTAAAGAGGAAGGGTATAAGTCACTAAATTCCCCAGACTGAGCTCAAACTCGTGACCTCCTGCCTCAGCCTCCCAAAGTGCTGGGATTACAGGCATGAGCCGCCATACCTGGCTTTAGCTCTCATCTGACAGATGAGGCACATACACTCAAACCAACTTGCTGAAGTCAGCTGTCTACAGAGAGTAAGCAAGGACTGGGACCTGAGGGTGTGGGCCTTCACTGTACCTGTGGCTCCAGGGGTGGAGGCTTGAATTTTGACTCAGGGCACCAAACTGGAGTTTCCCAATGTCATGGGAAACATTTGCTGTTTGGGTTATACTTCCCTAGCCTGCTTAAGGCTGTCCTGAAAGGCCATAGTATTGCTCCCTAAGGTTTGAAGAGGCGTAAGAAAACTGACATGTGGACATTGCTGTGACCTGGGGTGCCCTTAGGAATCCTCGTTCTTATCAAAGCTTGGGCCAGAGAAAGATGGAAGCTCGCCTAAGCATGACCCAGGGTCACCAGCTGACCCCACTCAGCCCAAGAAGCTAACTGCCGTGACCCCAGAGTGGGTTCAGCCTGTGTACCACATTCACCTGTGGAGTCATGTTGTTCAGGGCAGAAGCACAGCAGAGCCCCTGGGGCTGCCTGAGCAGTTGAGGGCAGGGCCTTCCTCTGTCTGGTTCTAACTGAATCTCGGCCTGGGCTGGGGTCAGTGCATGGGCCAGAGTTGCTGGATTATTTATTGGGTGGTTTGAGGATCTTGTGGAAATAGAGTCTTTCATTGAGGCCAGCCTGAACTACATAGCAAGACCTTGTCTCAAAAAAATAAATAAATAAATAAACAACAACAAAAAGGGTATTTCAGAGTTGGTGTATGACTGTAATCCCAGCACTCTGGGAGGCTGAGGCAGGAGAGTCACAAGTTCTAGCCCCGCCTAGGCAATTTAGTGACTTACCCGAGACCTCATCTCAGAATTTTAAAAAATAGGACTAGTAATACAAAGGCCCTGGGTTCAAACCCCAGAATCACAAAAAAAGGTGGGGGGACGTACGTTTTTCAGGGATGCTAGAGCTCCATCTTGGAGTGAGCCTGGATCACCCACGGGGCATGGAGTGATGGAGGGTGCCTGGTGTGGGCCTCGGCTGACCTTGCCTGGCTTCCCTCGCAGCGGCTGATGTGCTGGTGTACCTGGCTGACGACACAGTGGTGCCCTTGGCCGTGGAGAACCTGTCCTCACTCAGTGCCCACGAGCTGCACCGCGCAGTCCGGGAGGTCCTGCAGCTCCCGGACACCGCCCTGGACGCCTTCGCGCTCTGGCTTGTCTCCCCTCTGCTGGGTGAGTGCAGCTGGGCAGTGGGGTGTAACGGCGGGAGGGTCGGCCCTGCACTGAGGCACTGACTACCGAGCCAGTGGGTACTTCCCGAAACAATGGCTGCTGCCCAGCAGGGAAGGGGGGACATGGATGTCCTGGAGCTGTCTACTTTGAGGAGCCACAGCCCTGAGACTCCTGGCTCTGCCGCCATCACCTCCTTTCTGCTGGTGGCAGAGGAGGGCCAAGCCTGCCTCGTCCTCTGTGGGGCTGGAGTGTCAGGAGGAACAGGTGTGGGAGAGGAGCAGAGGATGTCCTGCACAGTGAACAGTGCAGTGCAGCAGCCTGGCCGAACTTGGTGGGCATGGTTTCATTGTATTCTCAGGGCCCAGGTGTCCTGTGCTGAGGTCTGGAGCATTGAGAGCAGTGAGTGTTAGAACCAGGACCGAGACAGAACCCAAGTGGCAGCCTCTGGACTGCATCCTGTTCTTTGGGGGGCTGGGCGAGGGCCGGGCACAGACTGGAGGGCTGCCTATGAGGCCTTGTCGAGGGCAGGGACGGTCAGCAAGGAGGGACACAGCTGCTCATCCGCCCACATCTTGCAATTCAGACTGGGACCCCTAGGGGTGGGGACCATGTCTCTGCAGACCCTCAGCTGGAGGTTCCCTGGGTGAATAGGGTCCTGAGCCTGCTACCTTGGATAGGGAGATGCTCTGTGTCATTTTGGGGAAGTAAACTGGTGCTGGAGCTGGGGATGTTTTGTTTTTTTGAGACAGGGTCTTGATGTGTTCTTCAGGCTGGCCTTCCCAGGCTGTCCTCGAATTTGTGGCAGTTCTTCTATCTCATCCTCCTGAGTGCTGATATTGCAGGTGTGCACCACCATGCGAGGCTCTGGGCATGTTTTCCTTTTTTGGTTTTGTTTTGAAGGCAGGCTCTCACTATGTAGTTTAGGTTGGCCTTGAACTCACTATGTAGCCCAGACTGGCCTCAAATTCTAAGTGATCCTCCTGCCTCAGCCTCCTGAGTGCTGGGATTACAGGTGTGCACCACCACACCCAGCTCCAGGGTTGTTTGGTGATCTTGAATATTTCCTGTGTTGAAGAGAAATGGGGCCAAGATGGGAGTGACTGCCCCCACTAAGAGGACTGGTCCCAGAAGGACTGCTGGGTCAGGCTCCAGGGCCCCCAGAGGTGACCTTCTGTCCTAAGACCACTGGGATTTGTATCTGGCCGGAGGGAGGATCTCAGTTGGCTTGCTGGCCCAGAGGGTGCTCCACCCCCACCCCCTCATCCTCTCCCCGTCCAGTCAGCTTCCTGAGCAGCTGCTGCTCTGTGGCTCTCGCCCACCCTCTTCCTACTGCCTCGTCTGCTGGGCCCCCACACCCAGGCTCCCCTCCCATCCTCTCGGCTTTAGTCAGGACTATGGGCCCCTGGCTGTTTCTTGGGAAGGCTAAGGGTGGCAGGGCCCAGTGGGTGGCCCCTGCCCTGCCTCTCAAGGCTCTCCGGGCAGCTTGCTTCCCCTGCCACTTCATATGTCCCCTCCCTCCTCACATTCCCATCCTCTCCTCCTTAACATTCTTGTCTCTGTGGCCAGGGCTGAATGGCCTGCTGTGTCCCAAAGGAGGGTGGTGAGGCCGAGACACAGTCAACACCTATGTTGTTTCCAGGCTGCTTAGGGAGGGTGAAAGGCCACTCCAGCTTTGCCTTGAGGCCCCAGAAGCCCGGGCTCTAGGCAGCGATGGGCCCCAGGGCTTTTGAGTGTCTGCAAGGTAGAAATGCATTAATGTCTAGAAGGCCCACCCTTCTTGTCACAGGTTTTGATAAGGTTTAGCATTCTCTGAGCCACTGTCACTGGATAGAACACAGCACCAGCAGTTGGCAATCTCATTTGGGTGACAGTCCCCAGGTAAGAAGGTCCTGCCTGGAAGTCTGTGGAAACGTGGGTCTTTCAGGCTGCTGTGGCTTGGAGTGAAGGCGGGAAGAAGGACCTCCTGTCTCCTAGTCCCCTTATTCCACGAGGATGTGCACAGCTCCCTGGTGCCTAGCAGGGTCCAGCAGCCTGGGGGTACAGCAGGGGATGAGGCCAGCTGATGTGGTCCCTGCCCCCAGAGAACCCCAAGGAGGTGGTACTTTGGAGTTGGAGTTGGAAGTGTGGCGAAGGGAGCTTTGGGAAGCAGAGCTGTCCCTATTGGTTGCTGACTCTTTGTGGTGTCGGGCAGTCCCGTCCCTCTGTGAGCTTTCCACCTGAGAAGTGGATGATCTCAGTGTCCCCACTCATCCCTAGGTGGAGAGAGCATGAAGTGGGGCTGATGAACAGGATGGTGGGGAGCCCCTCCTGGAGAGAAAGGAGGGAGCACCTTCTCATGGGGGAGGGGGTGTGTGGGCAGGGATCTGGTGGGAAATGAGGGCATCTGGGCAGCCTGGATCAGAAATGACAGAACAAGCTGGGCATGATGGCACACACCTGTAGTCCCAGCACTCCGGAGGCTGAGGCAGGAGGATTACCAGCAAGTTCGAGGCCAGCCTGGGCTACATAGTGAGACCCTGTCTCGAACAAACACAAACAAAACAAAAGGAATGACAGGACAAGAAAGGACTGGAGAAGCTGGATACAGCGCTTGAATGGAAGAGGCTGGAGGCAAGGAGGCCAGTTTGGAGGCTCTGGCTACTATTTGGGGTCAAGGTCAGGGTCCAAATGGAAGGTCTGGATGGTCCAAAGAATAGCAGAGACAAGAACCCTTGGCATCAGGCTGGCAGGACGAAGTGCTCAGCTATCAGTAGGGAGAGGGGTGGCATTTTGATGCCTACTCCCCTGTGTCAGCATATGTCTCAGTTCATTTCTGGGTGGGTTTGGAAGTGGCCTCCTACCTTTCAAAGGCAGCATTGGGGCAGCCACTGTCACCTGGTGGGGAGGCAGCGGTGCAGAGCTGAAACCACCTTGTCCCTCGCAGGCCCACAGCCCAGAGGTAAGGGGCCGGAGTGGAGAGCTGGCCCATGAGCTCCTGTCTGTGTGACACCTACAGTCTAGGTGGTGGAGGCATCAGGAGAGCCTGGGGAGTGGGAGACACTGCAAAGGCAGGCAGGCAGGCAGGTGCGATGGGTAACGGGATATTTCAAGGAGGGGCTGCCTTAGTTGGGGGTCCAGGACAGGTGGCCTTGAACCAAGACCTGTGCCAGCCAGTCACATGGAAATGTGGGAGACGTTATCTAAGACAGGAGGACCAGCAGGGGTAGAGGTTCCAAGGCTGAGAATGCTCAGGTGTTCAGGAGGTGGCATAGGCGGAGCAGAAGGGCAGGGAACGAGAGAGGCCAGTGGCATGGTGCTGTTTGCCGCCTTGAGTCAAGGAACTCAGAATGGAGGCCATGGGGTGCAGCCTTGCAGTGGGGAGGCCCCTGCCGTGTCAAGGATAAGTGAAGGCAGCCCCTTGGGCCATGGGCCGCTCATTACCAGCTTCAGGTTCTGCTCTCTAATGGCAGCACCATCACCCCCAACCCCCTCATCCCCCTCAGGCCCTCAGCTGTAGCTCACCCTGGGGCTAGAAGGAGGGGAGGCTGGCTGTGTCTGAAGCCACACAGCCTTGCACTTGCTGAGACTTCGGATGAGCAGTGTCACCTATCCGAGCCTCATTTTCTCTGTGGGTGAAGTGAAGGATATGTTACTGCAGGATCAATGTACATAAACCACTTGGAAGAGTTCTGAGCATTTAGTACCTGCTTGGTGACTGTTGGCCCTGGAGTCCCCTTCGTTGCTGCAGTTAGGGGCAGTGTGGCACCATCAGGTCAAGGCTGCAGGGCCACCTCCTCTCTCATTCTGTAGAGGTGCAGCTGAAGCCCAAGCACCAGCCCTACAAGCTGGGCCGCCAGTGGCCGGAGCTGCTGCTGCGCTTCACGGATGCCCCAGATGATGACGTGGCCATGGGTAGGCGCTGCCTCAGGCGAGAGTCAGGGCAGGGGCTGCCCGAGAGAGCTGGGAGGAAGGTGGGCTAAGGCTGCGTGGTCCCAAGCTCGAGGGTTTTCCCTGTGGGGTGGAGTGGTGGCCAGGCACGAGCCCAGCCTCTCTCTGCAGACGAGCCTTCCCTGCAGTTTCGGAGGAATGTGTTCTTCCCAAAGTGGCGAGAGCTCCAGGTGAGGTCCCAAGCCCACGAGTGCCACGCAGGTCCTGTGTGTAGCCGCCCTATCCCTGGACCCCTGGACCTTTTCACCTTGCTCCAGCCCACTGAGCTGTCTTTCCCTGCCACACTGGCCCACAGATCGGCGACGAGGAGGTCCTGCGGCTGCTCTACGAGGAGGCCAAGGGCAACGTGCTAGCCGCTCGGTACCCATGCGACATGGAGGACTGTGAGGCCCTGGGTGCCCTGGTGTGCCGTGTGCAGCTTGGGCCTTACCAGCCTGGCCAGCCTGAGACCTGCACCCTGAGGTGAGGGCAGTGTGACCCCTGTTAAGTAAGTTTGCCCCCAGAGTCCTGCTTAGAAGCAGTGCCGAGTCCCAAAGCGTGAGAAACTGTTGTGGATCCAGCAGGTCTCATTCCCTCCTGTGCTGGCTGCAGACTGTCTGAGCCTCCTTTTCCTCATCTGCTCTGGGTAGTGGGAGACTCAGGACTCAGAGGAGTCCATAGCCAGCAGGCTTCAGGTGTGTGTGAGGGTGTAGCCTGGCTCCACTGCAGGCAGGAATGAATTGGCCTTATTCTTAGACCAAGCAAATGCTGACTCTCCAGTGGCCAATGACCGTCCAGCTTAGTTCCCAGCCCCAGGTTGAGTGCTGTCCCCAGATGTGTCCCCACCCCTCTCTACAGAAGCCTGTGTTGACTGTGTGAATTCACAGAGTGGCAAGGATTAAGTCCACCCTGATAGCAGACCTGCCAGCCCCCAACCTCTGTGGAGGTGACCCTGATGAGCTTGAGCCCAGGCTGCCCCTCGCCAAGGCTCCTCTCCACCTTGACCCTGCTTATGTGGAGGAGGCAGGAGAGCTTTGTTCGGGGGCAGGGACCTTGTGCTTGGGTCTGACAAGGGCTCCCAACTAAGTAGGTCGAGGTTGGTAGCTGTGGGGTCCTAGCCCTCTGTTCTACTTGCAAGTGACAGCAAACCTCGCTCCAGCTCTTTGGACGCAAGGGCCCTTTGTCAGATTGGGTAACATTCAAGCCCAGGGGGTCAGGGTGCCTGGAGCCAAGCTTAGTGCCAAGGTTCAGCGGGAGTCCCCCGACCTTGCTGTCATTTCTCACCCTGCCCGTGTCTTCTGGGCCTGCAGGAGGTCAGGCATGCTCTTGCCTTGTGGCCCCATGGCCACAGCAGCTGTCTTTGGGCATGAGAGGCCTCTCTGTACACACCCATTGGCCCCACACTCACTGTGGTGACCATAGCTTGGTCGTGGTCCACCCAAAGGAAATACTCTGTCCAGACCACTGGCTGACTGCAACTCGGGTCCCCGTGGGTCACTCCGTGCACCTACATAGACCCCATAAGCCAAGAGCAGGGAAGGCTGGGTTTCTGCACAGCAAGCCGGAGCCCATTGGAGAAGGAATTGGATGGGGGTAATGAAATACCCACCGCATCCCTGTGAATGGTGGGCAGCACCCTGGGGTCCCCTCTTAAGGTGCCTTGTGGCTAGGGCTCTCTGCAACAGGTGTTTCCCCTTGCCCAGCCCTTCCGCTGCAGCAGCTGCCCCTCCCCATGGCCTGGGGCGTCTGAGGCTCCAGAAGCCCCTATGAGACCCTCTCCTCCAGTGGAGGTGGAGATGACAGCTGCAGAGGTATTTATTGAGCACCAACCTCAGGCTTGGGCTGTGCTAGCACCTTCTGTGCTTGCTGGGATTTGTGTCCGTGATTTGTACACGGAGAGGTGGAGCCTCAGAGGCCTCACAGACCAGAGCTCTGGCTGCCATTTTGTTTGTTTAATGCAGTGCTGGGACTTGAGCATTCAGTTATATCCCCAGCCACCAGCCACACACGCACATGCACATATGCACACACACACACACGCGTGCACACAAACGCACACCCAGTTTGTTTTGAGATAGGGGCTTGCTATGTAGTTCAGGCTTACTTTGAACTAACTATGTAGTCCAAACTGGCCTCACAGCAATCCTCCTGGCTCAGCCTCCCAAGTGCTAGGATTACAGGTAAGTGCCACCATGCCCACCTTTTATTTTTTGAGACATGGTCTCACTAAATTACCCAGGCTGGGCTCAAACTTTTGATCCTCCTACCTCAGTGTCCTAGAGTGCTGGAATTATGGGTATGTGCCACCATGGCTGGTTTAAATTGCTGGGTTTTTTTTTTTTTGTACTGGAAATCGAACTCAGGACCTTGAGCTTGCAAGCCAGGCAGTGGAACCACTGAGCTAAATCCCTGGCCTCTTAAATTGCTGTTTTGATATCCTTATCTGGCAGAAGTAAATATTGAGGGCATTAGGCCATTGGCAACAGCGTGGCTATAAAAATTCTCATGGCTCAGAACTCCCCAGCTCCCTGCCTTAGTGACAGACGCTCCCTGAAGCTCTCCTCCAGTCTGGTTCCCAGCCAGGGGGGCTGCTTTGGACTCTTCCTGGCCTACCAGGCTCCCTCAGACTGGGGCCTCCCAGGCCTTCCTGGACTCCTGTATGCCAGCAGGTCCTTGAAGGACAGGATGGGGGACCTCGCCAAAATGGCCAGCATTCCGTGGGTACTCAGGGTCGTGTGTCTCCTTCCCTCCTGGGGGTGGAGACTGGGCCTGGTGACCTCTGCATCTGTCCCCTCTGCCAGCCTGCAGCTCCTCCCGAGAGTTCCCTGGGTGGGGACATGGTGCTGACCAGGAGGGAGGCAGAGCCAGGCTGTGTGGGGGCAGCACACAGAGCGATGGGGCCATCGGCCGAGGCAGGACTGGCAGGGAGGTAGGAAGGCAGCTGGGGTGCACTGGCTTCTGGAGCAGCAGGACAGCAGGGTGGGTGGCATTAGGCAGTGACCCTGGGCTGTCCTCGGGGTTGCCACCCCCATCCTAGTCTTGTCGTTGAAGAGCCTTGCTATGTTTTAGGGCCAAGGTAACTGTCACTGAGGCCCAGTGGTGGCCTCACCATGCCCGCTCTTCGGATGAAGTGAGCACACCAGGGCAGGTGGCGAGCACAGCTGGCCGTGGCAGAGGCAGTCTGGCTGCCCTGGGGAGGGGGCTGAGGTTTGACCCCGCCTGTCTGCCCCTCCAGCTTGGGGTGACTTGTGTGTCCCCTTCCTCTGAGCACCCCGCCTTCTCTTAACAGGGAAGATCTCTACCCCTGACCTGATAGTGGCCCCTCTGTGCCTGGCAGGGTGGCCCTGTGAGCTGGGTGGAGCAGGCCACTGCTGGAATGGCAGTGAGGAGCTCTGTAGTAGGGGCCTCTGGCGTCCCCATGGGGCAGGGGAAGGCCCCAAGCCAGGCCACCTAAAGCCCTTCCCTCTTCTGTGTGTGTGGAAACCCTGAAGATATTGGATCCCACCTTACTTCCTCCACAGGGAGAAGCTGGACTCCTTCCTCCCTGCCCACCTCTGCAAGCGGAGCCATGGCCTCTTTGCTGCCCTCCGGGGCCGCGGAGCCAAGGCGGGGATAGGCGAGCAGGGCCTGTTGAATGCCTACTGTCAGGTGAAGGAAGCAGTCAGAAGTGATGGCGCACACGAGGGCACCCTGGGCTTCCACTATCGTGCCTATCTCCTTAAGTGCCACGAGCTGCCCTTCTACGGGTGAGCAGTCACTGCCCCGGCCTCCCTGCACCCCCAAGCAGCCCTGCAGACTGAGCCCGTCTGCACCAGCTGGCTCTCTCCTTCCCAGGAGGAACCACCTTGGGGTCAGTCCTGGTGCCAAGGTTGGTATTTGTCCTCTCCTTCCTCCTGTCTCAGGCCGGGACATCTTGTGTGGGTCCTCCCTCCCCCTGCCATGGCCACCTAAGGGGGTGGAGTCTGCAGAGGAGAGGCCAGCTCACTTCCAGGCTCCTCCTGCTGCATGGAGGGAGCCAGGTGGAACAGGATGGGGTGCTGTAAGGGTAGGAGGGCAGCTGGGTGGCTTGGCGTTGAGACCACCACACTTTCCCTCTTGCTCTTCAGCTCGGTCTGCTACCCTGGGCAGCCTCACCTCATGTGAGAGTCTTTGCCATGGACAGTGGGCAGCAGGGCTCCTTATCGGCCCTGAATGGACCTTTCTCTGTCTTCACCCGCAGTGCCCGAAGCCTCCTCACCTCTCCCTCTGCACTCTGTCTTGTCTTGGGCCAGGTTTCCATTCAGCCTTCATGCACCCAAACAGCTTAAGCTTCCATGGGCCCAGTGCAGGGCTTTCTGCACATGCACCCTGTGGGAGCAAGTGGGTGACTCTTGTCCCTCCCTAGGTGTGCCTTCTTCCGTGGTGAGGTTGACAAGCCGGCCCAGGGCTTTTTGCACCGTGGTGGACGAAAGCCCGTGATTGTGGCCATCAGTCTGGAGGGCGTGCATGTCATCGACAGCAGGGAAAAGGTACCAGCTCTTCCAGGGTGAGACCTAGGGTGGCCTCCATGGGCGGAAGGAAGTGAGGTCTTGCTCAGGCCTTCCAAGTTCCCTTGAGCCTATAGGGATTCTGGGGGTGGGGTGAGCAGACTGTTTGGGAGTGTCTCTTCGTCCCTCGGATGTCCCTGCAGGCCTGCTCATGTCCTGAGGCTTCCTTGTGTCTGCTGTGGGTCAGCACCTGGCTCCCCTGCCTGGCAGTGGTGGAACCAAGCTGGTGGTTTTCCAAAAACCCCCTGGCTAGGCACTCTCCTGTGCTGCCCATGTCCCATTTGTCCCTGCCTTCAGTGGCTGGCTCCCCTCTGGCTGCCAGTGTAGATGGCCCTGTTGACAGCTCTCCCTGTGTGTCAGCTTACCTGCACCTGGCCAGGCGCTGCCCCTCAGTCTGGCATCTGTCGCAGGAGAGGGACTCCAGCCCTTCCTGGGCAGCTGTGCCCTGGAGTGCAGGACGCAGCTGGTGTCACAGCACAGACCTTCCTGACCCACCTGCCTCTTTCCCCATGAGATTCCCCAGCTATCAGGCTTGCTGGTGGGAAGTGTTGAGGAACAGGGATTCTCAGCATTCCCAGACCCCAGCTCCTGGGAGAATCAGATAAAAACCAGAGCCCCTCTTTTTTAGAGAAACACATGAAGGAATTGAGATGCAGTCTCAGAGAGGCAAAGGCCCTGGCCAGGTGTCCTCTCCTGGTGCACCCCAGGGGAATGGGGTGGGGAGTAGCCTCTGCTGGGGCTCCAGCCTTGCTCTGTATCTCCCGCTGGCCAGCACGTCCTGCTGGGCCTGCGCTTCCAGGAGCTGTCGTGGGACCACACCTCCCCAGAGGAGGAGGAGCCTGTCCTGTGGCTGGAGTTCGATGGGGACACCGAGGGCCTTCCCGTCAACAAGCTGCTCAGGATCTACTCCAAGCAGGTAGTGCTGGTGTCACCTGTACCCAGGCGAGGGAGGCTCCAGGCTGGCTGGGAAGGAAGTCGGAGCACTGCCTGGGGTCTGGGGAAAGGTGCCTGGCTTCCAGTGCCCTGGAGCTGCCCTGGCATGCCCAGGGGGCCTGCTTGGCAGATCTCACACCAGGTGGCACTGGTAACGTGGGTGGGACAGCTGTCCTTGAAGGCTTGCCCAGTGCTGCACAAGCAGCTATGTGCACCATCATCTCCTGCTACAGAGGCCCCATGAGGGGAGCACTGTTTGGTTGTCCCACTCTCGGGAGCAAAGGGCATGGAAGGATGAAGGCCCTGGTTGTCTTAATGGACCCACTCATTCCTCATCGCACCTTCCACCCAGCACCTTCCCTGTCCTACCACCCGGCTGCTCCAGTCTGAGCCCTCCCTGCAGGAGCTCTTCTTGCTCTCTCTTTTCTTGGCACACAGACAAGGTCAGGGACTCCCATCTTCAACACAAATCTCCTCTCCAGCCATCATCTCGGGTCTTCCAAAAAGTTAGAAGCCACACAGATGCCCAGGAGCTGGGGAATAGATAAATGCGTTATGCTCAGCCCTTGAGTATGCAGTGTGTGTGCACCCTTTTTTTATGGTACTGGGGACTTGCACATGTTAGGCAAGCACTCTACCATTGAACTGCACCCCCAGCCCTTGTTTTTATTCTGAGCAGTCTTTCAGTAAGTTGCTCAGGCTGGCTTTGAACTTGTGATCCCCCTGCTTCAGACTTTCAAAGAGCTGGGATTATAGGCATGCCCTACGCTTGGCCATGCATAGCCTTTTGAGACAGGCTGCTTTTCACTACATGGCATATCAGTGCATTTGCCTTACTTTCCGCCGGTGCTGGGAGTGGAACGCAGGGCCTTGTGCACTCTAAGCAAGGGCTCATCACTGAGCTACACCAGGCCCAGTTTGTTCTTTTTCCTGTCAAGTAAGATTCTGCCTCGTAGATGCACTGCAGTTTATCTGTTCACCCACTGAAGAGCTTTTAGGTTGTTCTGCTTTGACTTTTATCAGGAAAGCTGCTCTAAGCACTTGTGTTTAAGTCTGAGATCTCCTTTTCTCAACTATGGAAACCTGGCAGTGAGCTCCTGGGACTGTGTGATAAGCATGTGACTAACTTTACTAGAAACTGCCAGACTTTTAGGTGGCCCTACAGATCGCCTTCCCGCAGTCGCTCCACAGCCTCATCAGAACTTGGTTTTGCCAGTTTCTATTTGTCATTCTCATGATGCATGGCGGTGATATGTTATTGTGGGTTTAATTTCCCTTTTTCTAATGACTAATGATGATTGTCATCTTTTCACGGGCTTATTAACTGCTTGTCCCAGGATCTTCTTTTGTGTGGTATTGATTCACATCGTTTGTCCTTTTATTTGTTGGGTTGTTTTCATGAGTTGTGAGAGTTCGTTATTTATTTTTCATACCAGTTCTTTATCAGCTGTCTTTTTGTTTGTTTGGTTTTGGTTTTTTTTGAGACAGGGTCTCACTATGTAGTCCAGGCAGACCTTGAACTCCCAGCAATCCTGTCTCAGCCTCTTGAGTGCTAGAATCACAGGCATGCGCCACCATGCCCGGTGCAAATGTTTTCTTTCAGTTTCTAACTTGATTTCATTTTCTTGTCTCTTGGAGAGATGTTTTAATTTTGATGAACTCTCCCCAAACCTGCTTAGGGTCTCATTAAATTACGGAGGCTGGCCTTGAACTTATTTCCTGCTGCCTCAGCTTCCTGAGTAGTTGAGATTATAGGCTTATGCCACCATGCTTGGCTGGTGGAATCCATTTTAGCAATTTTTTCTTTTTCCTTATATGATTTATATGTTTTGTTTTCTAAGAAGTTGTTGCCTAACCTCCTAAGCTAAATCCCCGTGCCCCCCCACCCCTTTTTGGAGACAGGGTCTCACTATGAAGTTCAGGCTGACCTTGAGCTCACTATGTAGCCCAGGGTGGCCTCAAACTCACAGTGACCCTCCTGCCTTAGCCTCCTAAGCGCTGGGATTACAGGCATGAACCACGACACCTGGCTATTCTATGTTTTCTTTTAGATATTACAGAAATTTATCAATCTATGATTGATCTGCCGTTTATTTTTTATATAAATTGTGTGTCCAGATTGATTTTTGTATCTGAGTAAGGTGGCACACGCTTGTAATCTCAACACTTGAGAGGCTGCAGTAGGAGAATCGTGAGTTTGAAACAAGCCTGGGCTATATAGACTGTCTTAAAAAAAAAAAAGGCGCCAGGGATTTAGCTCAGTGGTTCTGGTGCCTGCCTTGCAAGCGCAAGGTCCCAAGTTCAATCCCCGGTACCAAAAAAAAAAAAAGGCCAGAGGTGTTGGCGAATGCCTATAATCCCAGCATTTGGAGGCTGAGGCAGGAGGATCACTTTGAAATGGAGTCCAGCCTAGGCTCCATAATGAGTTTAAGGCCAGTCTGAACTGCATAGCTAGACCCTGTCTCAAAAAACACGCACAAACAAAAATGATTATTTTAATTACTTTGGGAAGAATCAACATTTTAAGTCATCTAATCTGTTATTTCCATATCTTCATTTATTTGTCTTTGATTTCTTTTTTTTTTTTTTTTTGGTACTGGGGATTGAACTTGGGACCTTGCGTTTGCGAGGCAGGCGCCGGAACTACTGAGCTAAATCCCCAGTCCTCTTTGATTTCTTTTATTAGCATTTTGTTAAATTTATTCCTATTGCTTTCTTTGGTACTGCTGTAAATAGTGCTTTTTAAATTTCAATTTCCCTTTGTGTATTACATTGTACAGAAATCCAATTGACTCTGTTACCTGTATATCCTGCAGCCTTGTTAAATTCACTTAGCATGTCTAGTAGCTTTCCTGCTGGCTCTGTGGCATCTGCTGTGTAGACAATTTCATCATCCGTGAAAGGGACAGTTGCGCACACACACACACCCCCATCTGTGTGCTTGTCGCTTGCTGGCACCCAGGCAGTGTGGGCAGGTGTACAGCACAGTTCCTGGCCTGCCCTGACCTGTAGGAAGCGCCTCTCCCCCACACGCGGTGGTGGTAGCTGTGGTCTTCATCATCAGGGCGAGATGCCCATCCAGGCCTGATTCCTGAGTTTAATCTTCAGTGCTGTTGGGTACAGTTTGAGGAATGGATGATTCGAAAGGAGGAGGCTGGGTTTTAACCTCCCAGTGGAGCATCCTGTTGTGCCTGAGCTTTTGCTCTAGGGAGCTTAGAGAGCTTCTCTGTTGTGTTTGCAGTTTGGGCCCTTCTGTCCCATGGCAGCCACCTGGTCACTAGTTGGCTGGTGGAGTCCCCAGTGAGCAAGGAAGCCCACATGGACTGCAGTGAGTGTGTGTTGAGACCGAGGCCCCAGTGACTGTGACTGCTCTTTGTCCTGGGCCAAGAGGGTTACACCATGGCCTCAGCCACACCGAGGACGGGCAGAAGCTGGACCAGTGTCCACAGGGCCACCCCCAGCACCTGCCCCAGTGCCAGTTAGCTCCTGGTCTTCAGTTCTCCTTGGAAGCACACAGCAGCCACACAAGAATGTGACTTCCCCTCAGTTCCCAGTCCACACGAGTACCAGGAATCTGTTTCCTGGGAAAGGGATCCACCTTGAGACACCTGTCTAACTCCCTCAGGGCCTAGGCCCTGTCCTGGCACCCAGCTGTGCCCCCAGATGTCTGGCCACTTTATCCCCTTATGTCAACACGTGTCGTGTTCCCAGCCTGTTGGGAGGCATTGCTGTTGAAGAATGTGCTCAGAAGGAGGCGGTGACCTCACCCCTTCCTCAGGCCTGCAGTTCTCCCTGCAGCCCAGGAGCTGGCCATACCCTCTGTGGATGCTGAGCATCTCCCATCTGCCCAGCCCAGCACCCTGGGCCCACGCCCTCTGACTGGAGTGCTCTCTCCTGCCCACCTCTTACCCCCGGGCCTCACTCCAAGTAGGGCACCCCCTCTGCTCCCAGAGTGCCTGTCTCACCCTTCTGTTTTGGAATGGTGCCTCTTTCCCTCCTGTTTTGGAATGGTGTCTGTCCCCAAGGGGCCTTAGGTCTGTGCATCTGGTAATCACTTAGCACTGAGCGAGGGAAGGATGGGGTGCTCACCAAAGCCCATACTGGCCCCCACCCCTCCGCAGGCTGAGCTGATGAGCAGCCTCATTGAGTACTGCATCGAGCTGAACCAAGCTGCGGAACCCATGGCCCCCCGGCAGAGTACGTCTGGGCCCCACTCAACTCCCGACCCTTCGTCGCCTCCCACTCAGCGCCCCAAGCTGCGGAGGCAGAGCAGTGTAGTGTGCAGCCGGATCCAGCACCTCTCCACCATTGACTATGTGGAAGATGGTGAGCCACGGTCACATGTATATTGCACACATACACATGCGCACATGCATACCACATGAGGGCCAGAGGGTGGACTTGGCAGTGATTGCAGACATAGGGTGGTTAGCCTGCTCTTTCAGGGCACTGGCTGAGAGAACAGAGTCCTTTTTGTCCCTTTCACTGGTTCATCAACAATGTGTTCATCATAGCATCATCCAGAACGTGAAAAACAGGAGCCACCCACTCCCTTTTATTAAAGCTGTGGGTATATATACCTAAAATTATTCCAAAACAGAAAGGGTTTCTTCAGTGCAATAGCAAAGATACACATTTACTTTATTTTATTGTGATGCTGAGGGTTGAACATGTGTGCTAGGCAAGTGCCATACCACAGAGGTACACCCCAGCCCCCAAACCTACATTTAAATGCCAAGATGTTCACAAAATAATACTGAATAGAAAAGCTCCGGTAACAGGACAGCATGTATTTAAAAAAAAATACTGGGCTGGGGATTTAGCTCAGTGGTTCCGGTGCCTGCCTCACAAGCGCAAGGACCTGAGTTCGATCCCCAGTACCAAAATAATAATAATAATAATAAAATAAATAAATAAATAAAAATACTGAGTTGTGGGTTTGGAGGAGGCAGACCAGAAAGGCAAAGTACTGCTTTCATCACTCCAGATCACAGGTGCCATCAGCATGGGCTGTGACTATAGTTACTAACTGTGACCACATGGCTTTATTTATTTATTGAGCAGTGCTTGGGAATGGACCCAGGGTCTTTGCACCATGCTATATCCCAGCCCTTTTTGTATTCTGAGGCAGGTTAAATTGCCAAGCAGGGCTTGATCTTGCAATCCTTGTTCCTCAACCTCCCAGAGTACTGGTATTATAGGTGTGTACCACCACGCCCAGCAGGCTTGATACTTTTAATTTGGGAGAATTCTCTGTACCTGGCTGAGGCTCCCTTTAGTGAGCTGTGTATGTTGCAGGTATTTGGTTTCTTTGGTCAGTTGCACAAGGCTTAGTGAAAGTCCCTCAGACCACTGGCCCAGCACCAGAACATAAGCCTCCCTGGATCTGGGAGCCCAGCCACCTGCCAAGAGCAGCTTGGTCCAGACCGGCCCCGGAGGAGCTGTCCCAGTGCAGTGACAGCCCAGCCAACACCACGACACCTCTTCTCAAAGTCTCCTCTCCTTCCCTCACAGGCAAGGGGATCAAGCGGGTGAAGCCGAAGCGTTCTATGTCCTTCTTCAGCCGGCAGCTCTCCACAGGCCAGCGGGGCTACACTGTGGTGCAGCCTGCTGACAGCCTGGAGCAGGGCTGAGGACGGCTGCACCAGGCAGGAGGAGGGCACTGGGGACCCAGCCTCTGGACCTGCCCTGGCACTGTCCTCCCAGGCAGGGGCCAGGCACATCAGTCCAAAGCCTGTGTACATGGCAGCAAGCGGCTTCAATCCCTTGGGGTCTGTGGGTGTTTCAGACCACAGAGAAAGGACTGCTGCTGCGGGGGTGATACCTGCACTACGTGGAACTGGCCAGGGCCTCCACAGGGTCTCTCTTGCAGTCTGCCCTCCTACCTGTGGACACATCTTCATGCCCATCGCAAGGAGCACAGTGTTCTCTACCCTGCAGGGACTGCAGGCAGCCCCGATGGCAGATGGCTGAGGTCAGGGCCTGGGGCCTGCAGGTTCAGTGTTATTCCTTGGACCTCAGTCACCACATCTCACATTCCTTCTGCTGGCATTCCACTCATTCTACAAGGATGGGCTGGCACTTGGAGATGAGTGCTCCCTGAATTGAGCCCTCTGAAACAGGTGAGGCCCCCATACCATCCCTGAACTGGGACCAGAGGGAGCTGGGTAGAGTCCCCCCTTGCTCACATCTCACCAACGGGCACAAGACACTAAACGGAAAGAAGGTGCCTTTATGTAGCTTTTGGTGATGTCACTATGATGGCTGTCCTGTGGACCAGCAGGCCCACCAGACTGGTGCTACTGGGAAAAGCTGCTGAAAAGCCCCTTGTCACCCGCTGGCCCAGACAATTCCCTCCGTGGATCCACCAGATCTGCCCTTCCATGTCTGGGTCTCCCAGATTTGCATTTGGTCTCTTATCTGCTTTTGTTTGGTGAAGCCAGTGAACTCTTGTTAACCTCAGAGCTGTGGGTTCTCCAGCAAAGGTGTGGGGTCCCCTGAGGACCAGTCTTAGCCACACAAGATGTTTCTCCTCTCAAGGACTTTGGAAAGGAGGCCTGAATGTGGGTGCTTGGCTTTTCTTCCCCATCCCCCCTTTTTGGGGGAGGGTTCTGGGGGTGGAACCTAGGGTTGCACACATGTTGGGCCAGCGAGCTGTACCCCAAGACCCCACCCAGCTTTGGCCCCCTGACAGCAGTGGCTCTGTCTTTTTAGAGGAGCTGGGCCTCAAGATGGGTCCTTTCCTGGCCCTGGGCTGCTTTGTGGGGACACAGGCTTTGCTGTTGTCCCTTGATGGTAACTATGGAAATAGGAACATCTCTTGCTCCAAATCTGACGGCCATTTGTCTGCCCAAGGTAACTTGAGAGCTCCAGATGTTTGGAGGTGGCTTGCCTTCTACCATCAGGGACTTTATTTATCATAATAAATAAGGAAGGAAGAGACCTGGGAGGTGCCTCCAGCATTTTGGAATGTTTAGGCTGCATTGTGACATCAGCTGCCACCTCTTGTCTCCCCTGCTGGCTTGGTATATGACCTCACTGAGCTGCCAGCCTGCTGTCCTCCAGCCCTCTAGTCACCTGGGCCTCCTCACTGTTGGCTCCAGCACATTCTTACCTGATGGGCTCACGGGCAGCTGGGGTGTGGTCGGGTGTGTGCACAGATTGCGTGTTTTCACTGTTGAGCTCCCTCTCATGTTTTCTAAGTATCCATTGTACCTTATGCTTCTCTGCCTGCCCTTTGGGACAAAGCAGTATTCTACTAAAATCTCTTTGAATGTCCTCATTCTTTTGTATCATGGAATTTGTTAATAGTAAAATCAGTTTCTAGCAAGCCTCAGGTAGTTTCTGATAGGAAATACTGAGGGTGTGTTCATGACAGCTGAGGACTGGGTTACAGGCCGCCTGTGTGGCTGTTACCAGGTCTTTGTCCAGCCACACCAGGCCCCCATAAAGTGCTCTAGTCCTGGTGCTTTGCCAGGAACTTCGGGAAAGGGTGGCCTAGGAGGGCCAGAGGCAGTGCTGAGATAGTCCTGCCCTCCCTGGGCCAGGCCCAGGGCACTTGTTGCCCACAGATGCTGATGACAGCACCCAGTTTGGAGGGCAGAGACAACACCAGATCTACCCTGGACCACAGCGGGGCAGCAGTGACACAGGCTTTGGCCCTCTTGCACAAGCACCAAAAGTTGGGGGTTGGAGGTCATAAGAGATGTTTCTGGGGATGGAGGCAGCTAGCCACATGTCCCTGTGGCAGTCTGGCCCCAGGACCAGGGCGTCTGTGACAGGGTTGGTACCTGGTGGTCTGCCTGGCTGGGCAGCACAGTGCCATGACCACAGACACATACATGAGGCAGACATGAGTCTCATTTCTTGGCCTTTCAGATGGGAATAATAGTAGTGCTACCTTTTTTTTTGAGACCATGTCTCGCTATGTAATTCAGTCTGGACTTAAACTCACTATGTAGCCAGGTTGGCCTCAAAACTCAGCAATCCTCCTGTCTCGGCCTCCCAGGTGCTGGGGGTACAGGCATGCACCAGCACACCTGGCTATGACAGTGCCACCTTGAAGGGCTGTCGGGTACTTTGGCATGGGGCAGACTGGGCATTCAGCAGGTGTTCTGTGTCTGGGAAGCAAGGAGGGAAGACAGCCACATGAGCAACCTGCCTGGGGTGGTTGACGGCATAGCCTATCACCCTTTCCCCTCCCCAGGCCCACTCACTCTGCCTGCCCATCAGGCTCAGTGCCTGTTGCTGCCATACAAACCCACAACCAAAGAGTAATGAGCACGCACTGTCTCTGTTCTGCAGGTTAGAAGTCTAACATGGTATCAGTGGGCTAAAACCAAGATACAGGCTAGGCTGACTGACCCCTGCCTGAGGCCCCAGGGACAATCAGGGAACTTTTCTAGCTTTGGAGGCCACTGCATTTCTCGGTTCCTGGCTTCCTCTTCATCCTCAAAGCTATGGATGGCAAGTGGCGTCCCCTCTGACCTTGCATCCTTATATCTCTTTCTCCACCTCTTCTGTCTCTGCCATTTGTAAGGAGCCTGTGATGACATTGGGCTGACTTGGATAGTCCAAGACAGTCTCCCTGTGAAAAGTCAGTTGATAGCCAATTGTGGTGGCATACACCTGTAATTCCAGCACTGTGGGATGCTGAGGCAGAAGGATAGCAAGTTCAAGCCCAGCCTGGCCAACTTAGTGACTTAGCAAGACTCTGTCTCAAAATTTTTTAAAAAGGGCTGGGGATGTAGCTCAGTGCAAAGACCCTGGGTTTAAAAAAAAAGGCTTTTATTCTTTGCCGTGTAACCTGACAGATTCATGGGCTCCAGGGTTAAGGCCCTGGTTTCTTCATCTCTGTGAGGTGACACCAGTCCCAAGTTGAGGCGCCAAGCAGATGGTCGACAACATCTGCCTGGTTGGAGAAGGCAGCAACATAAACTCCAGCCCCCACTCTCAAACACCCACCTGTCCAGAGGCAAAGATACCTAGAATAGCAAAGGTCACACTTCAGGCCCTCCACCCCTTTCCCAGGAACCCCAAAATACCTTTGTGAATTCAGTAAAAGTAAGATTTTAGGGCCGGGGATTTAGCTTAGTGGTTCTGCCGCCTGTCTCGCAAGCTCAAGGACCCAAGTTCGATCCCTGATACCACACACACAAAAAAAAGATTTTAAAAATTATTTTCTCAAAGAAGCCCCTGACATGCTGTTTCAGTCCCACAAGTCCTGGATTGGCCACTGTCCAGCAGCCATGCTGGCTCCAGCCATTTCTTGGACACGGCGGCCATCTCAAGCCCCCAGGTCTTTGCCCAGCAGGCTCCTCTTCCTTTTGAAAGTCCAGCTGTTCACCTCCTCCAGCCTTGGCTCCCAGCACACCCCACAGCAGCCCCTTTCCCCCTATACCTGGACCACTTATCAGGCTGGACCTGTATCCCCAGAACAAGGAACAGGCTTCTTTCCTTCCAGGGACAAAGCCCTGTTTGTTGTTTCATCTTCTCTCCCTGTGCTGTGTGGCCTTAGGCAAGTGACATCACCTTTCTGGGTCTCCACATCCTCATCTCTAAAATGGGGATGGCGATTATACCTACAATGGGTTATGGGGAGGCATATGAGGCCTGTCGCCCCCAACTGGCAGTAAACGCTCAGGAGGATTGGTTGTCCCCCTCCTCAAGAGCACAGTTTTGTGCACATCTGAAATGAGAGGTGGAGGAGGTGGTCAGTGCCTCATGAGACCAGAAGTCAGCTCTCTGAGCCCCAGCTTCATTATCTTCATAGTGGGAGCAGTCACCGCTGCTTCACAGGGTTGTGGGTGACACTGTGACAGATACACCTATGATGGCTGCATCATATGATGGCCTGGCACCATCATGCCAGGTGTTCAGCAGTAATTCACTAGATGACTTCAAAGCTCCCTAGAACCCTATTCCTTCTCACAATTGCATTCGATAAATACTGGATGTGCTTGTCGGCCTTTGTCTTTGCTGCCATCAGCCGCACTGACCAGGACCCAAGACTCAGCTTCTCCACTCTTAAGTCATTTTTGTCTGTTCTTGAATTCGCCTTATGCTGTGGTGGCTCACAGACCAGGACCCAAGGCAGAGGTCCTGATAAAGTCCCCTTCCCCTCTCCCTACATAAGATCTTATCACTATATTGTCCAGACTGGCCTCAAACCATCTTCCTTCCTCAGCCTCCTGTGCCTGGCTTGGCTGTCTTATAAAGAACCAGGCATATTAGATTAAGGGCCACCCTGCTGCGTTATAACCTCACTGTAATTATGCCTGTCATGACCCTATTCTCACATGAGGTCTCATTCTGAGAGACTGAAGGTTTGGACTTCAGCATATCTTTTTGAAGGAGACAATTCAACCCATCCCATCCTAAGGCTTATTGTCTTGGCTACCTTTGAGGCTTTTTACTGTACCAAAGGCTGTTAAAAATACCTGCTGAGTCAGGCATGGTGGCACATGCCTGTTAATCCCAGCACTTGGGAAGCTGAGGCAGGAGGATCATGAGTTTGAGATCAGCCTGGGCTACATACCAAGACCCTTTCTCAAACAATACAAAACAAGTCAGCTACCCCAAGTTGCATAGAAAGTAGGGAAGACTTACCTGCCAGCCTGGCACACACAGCCCGGTGGCCAGCACCTGGATCCAGAAGCCCCTAGGCCAGAGGAGGTCCCACAAGCCAAGACTTCGCTCAGCAGGTCACTGTAAGGGACAAGCTCTTCACGGTTCCCACATACTTCACACTTCACAACTCCCACTACAGGAGACTGGGACAGTCAGGCAGGCAGTCCTATTGTCCCTCCTGAGGCCAGCACTTCGGGATCATCCTCCAGCCCTGACAGCAGCACCTGGAAAATCCATGGGCCTCCCTGCCCGTGGGCTGGCTAGAGAGGCTCCTATCAAACTGCAGCACTGCAAGTGGCTGGCTCAGGCCCACTGGGCAGCCTTGTGCCACCCCCCCTCCAAGTGGTGTGCTGGCACAGGGACCCTGTTGGACTCACAAAGATTACAGCAGGGTAGCCCAAGAAGCTGTCACACACTCTGAAAAGACAAAGGCTCAAGGGCCACAGATAAAGCAGGGGAAGGAGAGGGCAGAGATGAACATGCCAGGGCCCTGGGACACCACATAGGGTTGTAGGACTGGTGACTAGGGATCTGGGCACAAATGAGCAGCAGAACCAGCCACTTTGCAGGCTGGGGATTTAGCTCAGTGGCACTGCACCTGCCTTGAAAGCACAAGGTCCTGAGTTCCATCCCAGGTACCACCAAAAACAAACAAAAAAAGAACCAGCCACTTTGCACACCCATAATGCCCCTGATAGATAAGCTGGTCACACCCATCACAGGACAAAGAACAGAAAACAAGCTTGATCTGTGATCAAAGGTGACATCCTGAAGGAGGGTCCTGCCAGGCTCAGCAGGAGAAAGGCCTGAGGACAGCCTGGCTGTGACCTTGAGCCTGATGGACATAGAGTGTCATGGCCAAAGGGAGATGCCAACCTTGGGACAGTCTCACTGCTCACCCTTCTCCCTGGCCTGGAGGACCTTTACAGCCACCTAGCACTTCCTCCCTGCATCTACCCCACATTTCACAGAAGGCAAGCTGGTTACCCAACTTTGCTCAGAATGGGACTGCAGGGCCAGGCTGGATCTCAAGATTTCAGTTTCAAATACCAAGTTCAGAACCAGGTGATGATCAACCACGGATGTGGCCAATGTGGCAGAGTCCTTTGTGGCCATTAGCAGCCTGCAGGTGCTGATCCAGCTCCAACCAGCAGGGGGCAGCTGAGTCCACCCTTTCCAGGTGCTCTACTGTGTAGGTCAGCGCCAGCACTTCCTTCCCTGCCCAGTCCATACAGCCTGGAACATGGTCATGCCCAAAGTCAGAATCTGGGAGATATGGGGTCTGGCACTGCACGCCTATCCCGATTCAGAGCAAGACCCCTGACTCCAGCCTCTGGTGCTAGGGGATCCCAGACCGCCAAAGCACCTGACATGGAGATTCCCTGGGGTTCCCCAGCTTGGTCATGGAACTTGAGCTTTCCAAAGGTCAAGATCTGGAAACAGATTCTGCTGTGAAATTTATAAGTTTTTCTGTGAAATGACAACTTAGTCAAAATATTTAAAGCCAGAGCTATTTGGGAAAATTGGGAGGAGGTACGATGGGCTCCACCCAGGAGCAGAAATCCCAGGCCTCTACCCAAGCAGCCCCTTCTTCCTCAGCAGCTATCCCAGGCCCCTCTCTTAGTGCCTCAATTTCAGGCCCTTGAGCATGCTGGGCAAGCACTCCACCTCTGAGCCACACCTCCAGTCTCCTATTTTACACCCCCTAAACAATTTGACCCAAATACACGTTGCAACAGGGAGGCGATAATATTCCCAGCTCTTCCCTAGGACTTCTGTGTTTCCTGCCATCTGCCCTGGGAATCATTTTGGTGGGAGTGGCAGTAGTCACTGACAACCGAGCCAATGAGCACAGGCCTCTCCAGCACAACGTCAAGGTCAGCAGGCTCCAGAGCGTGTCCACTCCACCCACAGTAGCTGCCCCCATGTAGTCTCAGGGATGGCGCTCAGTCAGGCCAAGACAGGTCAAAGCAGAAAAGGCTCCTGCAGAGGTTCGAGGACAGCCTCGTGCTCCTGTGGGGACACTGCAGGGAGAAGCAAGCCCTGGGCTGAGGACACTGCTATAGGAAGCCACCTCTGTGGAAGCGGGAGGCTCTGCAGTGGGGCTTCAGGTGGGTCCTGGGGAAGGGACAGCATTTCTTCGACACTACAAACCGGGGGTGGGAGATGGCAGGGTGTCAGCATGTGGCTGAGCCCTGCCCACCCCAAGGAGCTGTCCCCAAGGTTCCTGGTGGTGGGTTTGGAGAAGAGGCTAGGAAGTGGAGTCTAGGAAAGTTGAGAGTTGCTCAGTGGGCAATGCAATAGAGAAGGAACAAAAGTCGCTGGAAGCACCAAGTTAGTGGAGACAGGTGAGGCCTATGGGACAGGGCCACCCATCCCAAAGGGCTTCAGTCTGCTGGGGCCCGGGCAGCCAGGATAAGCTACTCAGATGGGGAGGAGAGGTGGGTCAGGTGAGTGCTGTGACACTTTGGGCCAGAGGCTGCAAGAGATGGGCAGTGAGCCAATGAAGGGGGGAGACAGGTGGAGGCAAAACTCAGAAACAGGGTGTTCAGGAGGACTGGGTGCTGAGGGCTGGGGACAAAAGGCAGAAAACTAGGTGCTCAAAAATGTGGAGGGATGATGGGTGTGGTGGACCATGCCTACAATACCAGCATTAGGGAGGTTGAGGCAGGAGAACTGCTGTCAGTTCAAGGCCACCCTAGGCTACATAGTGAGTTCAAGCAGCCTGAATTGAGGTACATAGTAAGACCCTATCTGAAAAAAAAAAAAAAGACTGAAGGGAGCAGTATCACAGAGTCCTGGAAGATCTGCATTTCAGGGATTGATACCATCAAACTTGCATCCTGCAAGGCATGGCCTAGGGCTGGGCCTGCAGGGGAGGAAGCCCTGTGGGCTCTGCCCTGACAGTGGCCAGGAAGGATCTGAAGGGACCAAGTGCCCACAGACCCCACTCCCAAAGCAAGATAATGTCAGATACTTCAGCAGTCCTTTCCCATCTGAGGATTCCCACCTTCTTTTGCCTTTCAACCGATCTGGAGCAAGAAAATGGGAGCAGAAAAGGCAGGTAGGCCAGTGCCTCCATTCTGCTTTGTAGACTGACAGGTGTCCCCCCCTCTCCGTATTGCCTTCTGCCACCATTTAGTCAAGGGAGGCTCCCTTGGTTTCCCCCTGCCCATTCCAAATGTCCCCAGTCCTCAGGAGCAGCCCTCTGTCCTCCTAGGCTCCCCAGTGCACAGCCCAGAGCCAGGCCTGCTTCCTGCCACCACATTTATGGGGCAAGGCTCACAGAAAAACTACTTCCTTCCTTTCCTCTCGTCACTCCACAAATACTTAGAGAGCCTGATCATGACCTTTGCAATATAACAGAGAAGTCACAAACATTTACTGAGGTCTATTGCATGCCAGGATCTCTAGAGCTCCAGGACACACTGGAGGACGATTGAGTTCGGGACTGGGGCCTTGCTGAGAGATGACCCTGGGGCACAGCCCTGAGGAGATGAGGGTGGAGTGGGCTAGATGGCACTGGGTGAAACATATTCCTCAGAATTATGAAATGTCAGGGTGAGGAGGGGCCCCAGGGTGTAGCCAGGAAGCTGGGCAAGATCTAGAGCTTGGCTTTGGTTACTGTAGAGGCAGCAGCACAGGCCCAGCCTGGCAGGAAAAGACCCCTGGGCCTGGGGGCGGGGCCAGCTTGTTTTTCTCCTCTGGCTGCTGGGAGGCGAGTTGAGGGGGTTGGGACAGGATGGCTCTTGGCCAGTTCACTGTGACTATGCAGTTTCCAGGCCCAAGCAGTGTTGAGGCGCAGGGCTCAGAGGGAAAAGGCCTAGGCCCTGGACCTCTGGCACCATGAAAAGCCCAAGGTGACCCAGGAGCCATGGCTCCTGAATGGACACATGGATGGAGGAGGGTGGGTAGAGTTCTGGCACATTCTCAAGTGGTAGCAGTAAGACTGTCATAGGGCTACCCTTGGGGTAAACTGTGAAACACCACACTTACTTCCCCTCCTTCTTTGCTCCCTCCCTTCTCCTGGGGTTCTTGTGGGAAATCTTGGGGTCCTTCCCTGGGCTTCCCTGGTGCATTGTGTGTTTGAAAACAACAGCTCCTGCCTCACAGGCGCAAGGTCCTGAGTTTGATCCCCAGTACCAAAAAAAAAAAAAAAAACTCTTGGTTTGAAAACAACAGCTGAGCTGGCTTCCAAACAAGATGGCGGGACTGGTCACTGGGGAGCCAGGAGTGTTTATTGTCCATGGTCCTGAGAAAGAGCTTGGAGAAGGGATCTGACCCTGTAATCTGGATGTTGTCTAAGTGGCCCCTCCCTGTCCCTTCCTCTCCCACTCAGAGACCCTGTGCAAGCTGCATGGAAAGAAGCAGGTTTTGAGAGCCGGGGATTTAGCTCAGTGGTTTTGCCGCCTGCTGCGCAAGTGCAAGGACCCGAGTTCAATCCCCAGTACCCCCCCCCCCAAAAAAAGCAGGTTGTGGCCACTGCCTAGGGAGGGGTATTGCACTCAGGGACCCAAAACTCTGTTTACTGCAGTGTTCCAGTGTTCTGGAACAGCTTGTTTTGATCTACAGAAATTTGCAGACACACTCACCTTCCTGCCCTTGTCTTCCACCAGGGCCGAAGTATTTTTAGCCTTATTTGTAGAGGAAGAAAGTAGAACCCAGGCCCAGGGTGTATCCACAGCCCTGGCTCCCTAAAGCAGGACAGGGTCTGTGTGATTTCCTTTTCTTTCATTTGTTCTTTTTTAAAAATTCAATGCTGACTATATTTCAAAGTTGTCATGAAAGTTTTCAATTAGCAATAATCACACCTCAGATAAACCTCATTGAGTATGTTACTGCCACTGGGCAAAGCTTGTGTGGTTTTCTTACCTCTTCTCAAATACACTCCTTTTCCGAAGAAAAACAGCTGTGTGGAACTTGGAGACCAGGAGAGTTTTCAAACACAGTCTCCTTGAAAGGGTTCCGTTTTGTCCTTGAAGAGGATGACTTTGTTCTTGAAGACTGAGGTGGTGGCCAGGGCAGCTCCAGACCTGAGTGCACAAAGGAGCCTTATTTCTGTGTGATGGAGTTGTCTATTTATCGAATAATCCTATGCTTTGTGTGTTGCCAGCTATCCTTACTCCTACTTTTAAAAACAAAACAAAACAAAACAAAAAACAGGGTCTCACTGTATTTTAGGCCCACTTTAAATTAACTATGTTGTGGGCCGGGAATTTAGCTCAGTGGTTCTGCTGCCTGCCTTTCAAGCACAAGGTCCCGAGTTTGATCCCTGGTACCAAAAGAGGAAAAAAAATGTGAATTTCACTATTCACAGGCTGGCTTCCTGCCTCAGCCTCCAAAGTGCTAGGACTACAGATGTGAGCCACTACATCCAGCTCCTACTCCCATTCTTTTTGAAAAATAAAATCTTAAATAATTTCTGGGATTTGGGAATGGCATATGAATGAAGGAAATTTAGAGACGAGAGATGAAAGCAAGACAAAACATCAATTTGGGCCCTGGAAGCAGAACAGTAGTTACCTCCCAGACAGCCTGTCCGATAAATAAAGGGCTGACTCCTCAGCCTGGTATTGTGAAGCGGCTGGAGGCTTTGGTTTCATGAACATTTTTTTTTTTTTTTTTTGACCGGGGATCGAACTTGGGACCTTGAGCTTGAGAAGCAGGCCGTGGAATCACTGAGCTAAATCCCTGTCCCTTCATGAACATTCTTGACAATTCCCTTTTTCCTCACTGTTCTTTCGGGCCAAATCACCCACCCTTGGAAATGTTGCCGGAACAAGACTGGCAGGGCAGATCTTGGAGAAGAGCAAGCTGTGTGGCCGAAGAGCTTGGCTGAGTCACAAGTGAAGAAGCTTGGGCTTGCCACATACTCGACCCGTCCTGACAGTCACAGAAGTGTCACCAGTTTTCCTTGTGGCCTGGGCCCTGCCCTGCCTGCAGATGCCATCTTTCAGAGGCAAGAGGAAAATATTTTCCCAGTTTCCTTGTTGTTGTCAGGAGAGCCTGTTGCCACAGGGTGGTTCTGTTTGTGTTGTTGTGGGTGGTTACCCTGGGAGGACTCTTCCTGGCAGGCCTGCTGTCAGATGCCATTCTCATTCTGGCTACTTGGACTGTCCCTCCACCTTCTACCTCGTGGCCACTGCCAATCAATTGACCCTCATGAGCATCTAAGGCTCTGGTTCTCCTGAACCTTGGCCCTGCAGTGGTCTAGGAGGTGCCAGCTGTCCTTTTCCTTTTCAAAATCCTTACTAAACACTCAGGCCTGCCTATAACCCCTGCAGCTGGGAGGCTGAAGCAGAGGGATAGCTTGAGTTTAAGGCTAACCTGAGTAGCACGACCCTGTCTCAAAAGCAAACAAAAAAAAAAAAAAGAAAGAAAGGAAAAGACACACTCAGGCCCTGCCTGGCCTTGTTAAAGTAAGTGAATTCACCACGTTTGCTTTAGGCCAGGTTGGGGGCTACCCTGACCCAGTGCCTCTAGCAGTCACTAAACCCACCCTGAGGCATATCACAGGCCACAAACTGCCTGGGACAAATGTAGCTTTTTTTTTTTTTTTTTTAATTACTTTTCTCCCTATCCCTCACCCAAAAGTAAAATGAGTTGAAAACCCAACCCATCTGGTCCTACAGTCCTGTAATTACATGTATTATTTTCCACACAAAACGTTGCTTTTATTTTACTTTGCAACTGCCTTTTCCCAGTTAATACACCGCGCCTCCCAGTTCGTTAAGTATTCCACCCCAGCAGAAGGGTTATCTGCAGCAACTACTTCAACTTTTCAGGTCCCTGCTAAAAGAATGACAAAACCAGGATACCCGTCCTCTGACACCAGGTTCCGTCTCCTCTTAATATTTTCACCGGGCCATTTATTAAGTAACAAAGCAGAAATCTGCCTGCATGTGAAAGCAGAGTCTGGGGAGCGTAACATTCGGATTCCCCCGAAAAGGCCGCAGCCAGCCCTGCCCCCACCCCGCGCCCTCGGGTGTTGACGTCACCCGCAGAGCACGAGGCGTTGCCGCCTGAGGAGTCACGCGCTTCGCCCCACCCGCTCGCGGCAGTGATCCCCCTCCGCAGAGATTCTTCCGCCGCCGCATGGAATTTTCCAGATGCTCTGCCGGCCCTTCTTTCGGGCCTCTGCGGGCGGGCAACCTGAGGTGACCCTGGCACCCTCCCCCGCTCTGGTGAATTCTCAGGAACGCGGCTCCAACTCGGCCTCCATCCGCCCACCCAGCCCCTCTCTTCCGGAACTATGTCCCCACCGCACACAGACACACTACAGAAAAACGAGACTGCTTCCTCATGTACCCCACCCCCACCCCCGCCTCTCACAAATGTGACCTCGCCTCAATCCCATAAAGCACTGCTGGGGGAAGGGATAGTTGGAGAATCTGAGGGAGTGGCCATCAAGGGAAACCTTGAACCGCCCTAGTTGGCTCCTCCGGCCGGGTCGGAAGGGACTTTTTTTCTCTCGGTGACAGTGGAGGAATCGTCCCGTTGAGCCATCCCCCTGTGATGCGACCCAGGGCTATAAAAGCAAAAGTTGTGACCAGTACAGCAGGAGTTAGAGATAGGGAGGGCCGGCCCCTGGCTTTAGGGGTGGGGAGGAAGTGGGCAGTTGAGGGACTCAGGGGAGGCAGGCGGGAGGAGACAAGCTAGATAGGCCCAGTAGGGTGGGATTGCCAGGAGAAGGGGGCCTAAGAGAGGGGACTAGATACTGGGAGGACTGCTGCTGGGAAGGCGGCACTGAAAATGCCCAGAGCAACCCATGGGGAGGGCAGCATTACTCCAGTCCAGGCTGTCCCTGCTGCCTGTTGGACACGGGGACTTGATCTCCAGGAGGAGGCTCTTTCGTGGGCCGAGCTGACCCTAGTCTCCTGGGTTTATGTACAGAAAGGAAAGGCTGAGGTGGGAAGATGGAGAGGAGATAGAGACAGGTGGAATTGGTTGGTTGATACCGTTGTAGTGATCGTGGAAGGCAGGGAGTGAGTTCGGGGAGGGCCGACTTTGAACTTGTCAGTACCGGCAGCTCCCCTTTTTTTTCCAGACAAAGGGGTGTGAACCTACCTGGGGATGAGGCCTGGTCTTGTGGAAACTGGACTTAGCTTCGCGGGGCAGACAGCTCTGGCCCAGGGTGGTAGGTAATGTGGATTCAGCCTGGTGGAGCCCAGGTCTGGGTGTGAGGTAAGGCCTCAGTTGGAAGAGAGGGGAGGCCTGAGGAGCGACTACAGAGGCAAGGAGCCATCCTCACTTGTGGCTAGTGTGGCACCTGTTTGGCAGGGTGGGGCTGCTGAGGCAGGATGCTTGTGTCTGAGGGCAACATTGACGGACCTTTATTTTCCAGGTTATAGTGGCCTCCACTGGACTTTCCCTAGGTTCCATGCTAATCTCTTCTGTGAGCTCACTCTACCCCTCCTCCTCCTCCCTCTTAACTCTGAGGTTGTCCCTTCACTTAAACCTGACGTCTGGTGGTAAGCCTGGGGAACTCGCTGGATGTGCTGTTGGAGTCGGTACCTTTGGTAATGGTGGAAGAGAAAAGGCCCACTCCCGCTGAGACTCCCGGTTGGTGGGGTGGGTTGGTGCTGTTTTTGGAGAGGGTGGGGATTGAAGGTGCACCTTTGGGTGGGCCCACAGTGATGGTTTAATTTGAAAGTCACATGCCTCATGGACGTGGTTTGTTACTGTAGTGTTCATCATGGCGAGCAGATGGCACCAGGAGAAATGGAGCCCCTGCCAGTGTGAGTCGTAGCAGTACAGGAGGGGAGACCTTGAAGGAGACAGCCTGATTAAATTGAAGCCGGCAGATTGAATTCCAGAGGCTTGGGAGCAGTTCTCCAGTGCCATCTGTCCAGGCCTCGTTCGGGAAGTCCTGTATTCAGGAGGCCGCCATTAAAGTTTTCAGATGAGCTTATGCGGGGGGGGGAGTCCAAAAATCCAAAGCAGATGCATCCAGCTTGAGGGGCCATCAGCTTTGAATAAAAGTCTGTTCCAGGAGCACCGTCCTCAGGGCACGTGAATGCCAGGCACCCCTTGTTTCCTGGGGATAGGTTTTCAGATGCTGCAACTTCTAAATTGAGCCTCAAATCATTCTAGTTCTGTGCTACGAACCTTGCTTCAAGAAGATTAAGCTGTAGAACGTTTTAACGATGCCACAACGAAGAGTGATGCCTTGTAGATGGCGCTTGCAGATGGAGCCCAGTGACTTCTCACCTACCCTCCTCCTTGCCTCCCTGCTTGTACGCTGGCCAGAGGAATTCTTAGCGTGATGATAAAACTCTTGGGTGTTGGGGGGAAGCTGTTCGATTTTAAATGTCCTAGTGGGTGTATGTAAGATGAGGCAAATTGGTGGCGGCGGGGTGTGTGTGTAAGTGTTGTGCTGAAGTTTGGGCTGGTACAAGCTGATCACGAGCCCAAGTGCTGGGTATTTATTGCAAGTGGTGTTATCTAGTTTGGACATTCTGATGGCATCGCAGATCCCTGGGAAGGGAATGGATGGTGGGTGTACCGATAGTATTGTGTACTGGCAATGGTACTTAACTGATGCTTACGAAGCAAGTTCTGCCACTGAGCTATGCTCCCAGTCCAGATCTTTGATTCTTCTTACTCCATTTATTTAAACTTGATTTTTACATGGCGTTCCATCGGGGAGGGGGAGTTTCTGAGGTGGGGATGGATGGGAAAGAAAACTGAGAGGGAAAAGGGTGGGGGATACAGCACAGAGGGTGAGAGGTTGGGAATGTGGCTTGAAGGAGTTGAGAGTGTGGGTGGGACAATTTAATAGAACTTCTGAGCGAAGAAAATAGTTAATGATAAATTGTTAATGCTGGTTAAATTGTTGCTTAGATGCGATAAATATTGCTTAGAAACTGTAAAAGTGCTTAGAACTTGAAGATCAAGGAAAAAAGCAAAATTGTTTTGCTTTGCTGAAAAGTGAAGAGAATTGAAAAGGTTACTAAAATCCTGAATATTTAGTCATTTGAAAAATGGTGTCAAACTTACAGCCAGGTGTTTTATCTGAAGCTGTAGAGGTGTGTGATTTTTTTTTTTTTTCAAGAGTAATTTAGGAAAAACTTCTAAATGCCTAAATTGTGGGCTTTTAAAGCTTAAGTGTGCCCCTGAGAATAAATGGGTTCTTCTGGGCTTATAATTCATATTTAGTCACTGAGATCATTTATGATTGAAAATTCTGAGCATAGTGCAAATGTGATGCCTTCTAAAGAGATTTCATGTATAAGTTGTGTTATAAAACATACGTCTGTGATAGGTCAGTAATTATAACAGCAAAACTATTGCTTGCTTAGTATTATCTTTTCCAGTCCGAGGAACCAATTACCTTTATGGTCACTGAAATGACTGTGGTATTTGGTAGCAAACAATCCATATATCTTGGCCAGGGTTACACTGAATAATATATTGCATCTTTAGTTTGAATCTGCTATTTAAGTGATCCAGGACTAGAGGGGAAACTCAAAATCCTTTGGGGAAAAAGTAAAACTGAGTAGGGCATACCTTACTAGATATGGTCTGTAAAAATTTAGAGACTGAAAAGCATATTTGTTTTTGACCTGCTTCTGTTTAGTTGGTACAGTAGTATCAGTGGATTTTAAATGTCTCTTTAATTTCACCTTTATAAATTTAAACCCTCAATACCTTTATGCTTGACATTTTTCTGTTTTGGGGTTCCTTTTTTAAAATGCATAATATGTTGGTGTGGTAGTTTAGTTCCTAACGAGTGACTTGGGTCACTATCAGAACTTAATGCATATTAGTCATGCTTGTATGGGGATATATTTTCGGGTATACTGTTGTGAAATGGAAACTGTAAAAGCAAGTGGTTAAAAGTACTTGTTTATTGCTCTGTAAGGTAAGGACTTTTGTTGCATCATGTATGTAATTACTAATTTTTCTTCCACTTCACAGCATAAATAAAGGTTTGAGTTCTAAGCTTCTTAGAATCCTTGTATTGCTGTTACATTTCTCAATCCCTGTCATGATGTGCTCACAATGAAGGTGATTATGTCTTCACTGTTCACTAGTTCCAAGTAATTGAGGCCATTGATACAGCCAGGAAACTTTACTAAAATAGACCCAATAATGTCCTGAATGGTCTGCAAACTGGTGGGCAATGAGGTGGACCCTGTGTACTGGTGGGAATTGGTAATGTTTCTGTAAAATGTGATGCTTAACCGTATGGTCAAAGAAGATGAGTGTGTAGGTGGGGAAGTACTTTGTCCATATAATATGCTAGAACATTCCCTGAGTATTTCCAAATGGTACTTTTTAATAAATTATTTGGGGAGAACAGTTTAAATAATAGGGTGGACATGTAACTAAGCATGTTTCATATTTCCAGTCTTTGGGATTTGGTTCTAAGCACATAATTCTGAGCTTCCATTTTTCTTTTGGTGCGTGGTTAAAAAGTTTGGGGTTCTTTGTGCAAGTGCTATATTAAGCAAGGAAAGTGCCAGAGTGTGGGTGGAAGCACTTGGAATCCAGTGTGCGTCATGCATGGAAACTGATTGTGTCCTGGGTGGGGAAGGGCGGCAGTGATTCATCCTGGGAGCTGATCAGGACTTGGAGTTCTACAGGTCTTCTGTGTTATTGGCAACTGTACTGTGTTGCTTTACAATAAACAAGTTTGGGCTTGGATTAGAAACACTGCCAGCCCCTGCTAAGAAGGAAGGTGCTTATTTGCAAAAGAGCAGGGCGGAAGTCGTTAGGCAGTAGGCAGTCTGCAGGGCTTGGTTACTTGGGACAGGGAGATGAGTCCTGAACTAAACAGGCAAGGTGGGGACAAACCAAGAGCAAGGAGTGTGGCCTGAAATCTTGTGGTTGACAGCTGGAGACTTGGCTGCAGTCCTAGCTCCTTGAGTATGACTTGTCTGCTGCTTTGGTCATCCCTTGGTGAACCCCTAACTTGTATACTACCATTTGTGAAATGCTTGGAGAAAGGAAGGGAGCATGCCGCCCAGCAAACCTGCTGTCAGCACAAAAGTGAACATTGCCAGGTGTGGATGCAAGGAGCTCCTCCCTGCTTGTCACCTCTTCCCTCAGTCCCCAGAAACAGTTTGACTCTCCTTTCCTGCCTTAGCTTCTTGTTTCTTACTCCTGCATCCTGACACCCTCTTGTCAGAGCTTCTTCTCTTCTCCTTTATGCAATGATTATGAAACTTGGTTCTAACCCAGAGGACAGCTCTAAGTGCTCTCTATCGAAGTGCTTCTCTGTAAGTATCACTGTTGCCCAGCAACTGTGGCAGGCTAAAAACCTGCAGGGTAAATGTCAAGTATTGGAAATAGTTGTGGAATGGGGCTAGTGGAGATGAGGCTGCCGCTAAAGGCTGAGCTCACTGCTTTCCATGAGGGTAAAGGACTTCAGGGTGTGGTGGGGGTATGTGTGTTTCTGGGGATTGAACTTGGGGTGCTCTACTACTAAACTACTGAGTTTTTAATTTTTATTTTATTTTTTGTGATACTGGGGATTAAACAGGCCCTTCACACTGAGCTACATCCTCAGCCTTTTTCTATTTTTTTTTAAATCTTGAGGCAAAGTCTTGTTAAATTGTCCAGGCTGGAGTGGGACTTGGAAACCCCCTGCTTCAGCCTCCCAAGTACTTGGGATTATAGGCCTGTGCTATGAAGCCCACCTAGACTGGATCTTTACCTGGTTATCTTTGGATCTGTGGGATGGGCCTTGATGTTGATGGTAGTGTTGGCAATTCCAATCATCAGTTTCCATACTCAGGCATAGGTCTGAATTCAGTTTTTCTCCCAACTTTCTAGAGGGGATGATCCATTAGAATTCAGTGAGTGGCCTTATGGTAATTTTGTGCAAATTAAAAATAATGGGGCATAAGAATATTAAATGTTGAATTTGAAGTCCTTTTAAAAACAAAAATCACCTCAGAACAGATACTGAGACTCCTCTGTGTGCCCAGGTTGGAGACACAGAACTGCAGAAGTGTCCTATGTATAAAAAGGGGACTGACAACAACTATCCCTCAATGCCACCTGTTGGTTTCTGACCAGTAAGGGACTTCAAGGACTTTTAGTGCCAGGAAACCTCTCTGTGTATAATTAAATCCCTGGAGAACATCTTAACCTCTGGCCCTGAGTGGTACTCATTGTGGCGTGGGGCTGGTAGTGAAAGAAAAAAGTCAAAACAGGCCGGCTATTATGGTATGTCTTATAATTTCATATTTAACATGGAAAATACACAGATGCAGACTTGGAGTGGCAAGGGGAAGATAGAAAAATAATAAGTAAAAAATAAGAATGTAATTGTAAGTATTCCAAGGAGTGTGGCCTTGAACCTTCCTGTGGGTAAGGAAGGGTATTCCCTGCAACTCTTGTCTGATGGTTAGGATGGCTGTCACCTGCTTGACCCTGCAGCCTCCAGCCCTCTGCCCTGCACTACCTTCTCTCAAGTAATTCAGTAAGTTCCCATGTATGGAAAAGGTCTATGGTAAAGCTCGCGAAAAGAAAATTGAAAATTCTCAATAATTTTTCACTAACAAATGTACTGGCATATCTGCTTCTGGAGGTTTTCCCCCCTATGCATCAGATATACACATTTTGATACAAAAATGAGATTATACCTAAATTATATTTTGCATGTCTTGCCTTAATATATAGTGGAACACCTTGTCTTATCAATTAAAGCATTGTTTTTAGTGCTGATGTAATATAGTTATAAAGTTGTATCAAAATTTCATTTAGATAGATGAGTTTTTAGCTCTCTAGGAGATGTTTTGACATCTTTACCACATCTGTTGTTATGTCTGAGATATACATATACTTCTAGAAGAAAACGACTATGTCAAACTTCTTAACACTTTAGGTTCATATTACTAAGTTGCCCTCCAAGGAAGAATTTCCTAAATTAAGCGTTCTCATTAATGAGGAAAGTGAACTCTTCTCCTTTTGCTCAGAATGGGTATTATGATATAAAAGCCTTTGCTATTTGAATGGTCAGACCTACTTTATCAGTGAGTGTGAGTGTTCTTTGCCTATGGTGAAATCTTGTCTGTTGACTGGCCATTTGCAGTGTGTGTGACTTTCTACTCATTGCTTATATTCTGTTGGTAGTTTAATGAAAGCAATTTACATATTAAGGATATTAATAATCCTTTGTTATGTTTGATGTAAATATTTTTCTAGTTTGTATATTGTCTTTTAATTTTCCTTATAGTTCAGATATTCAAAAGTTATACATAAGATTTTCTGAGGTTAATCAAACCACTGTGGTTTCTACATTTGGTGTTATGCGTAGATCCCTTATCAACCTCAAGTTTATGAATAGTAGTCTGTATTTTCATGTGGCACTTGTGTGGTTTCATTTTTCACATTTAACCTGGACTCCCAAGTGGAGTTAATTATGGAATACTTACGTGTGGGTGGCAGGTCCCCAGATCTTCCTTCTGTGGCCAGAAGGGATGATAGAATAGCAAAGTGCTTTGTCAATGTAGTGGCTGTTGTCACAGTGGAACAGTTCACCAGAGAAAACCTCAGGTGCAGGCTAATGGGATCTCCCCAGTGAAATCCTGGTTTGTGGTTCCTCTTTGATTCCCCAGCCCCCATGTTAACTGGCTTGGGCCTGTCACAGTGGATCTGAATTCCATTCCCGACTCTACCATTTGGCATCTTTGTGACTGGGAGCAAATTATATATGGTCACCTGGACCACTTTCCTCAGTTGTGAAGTGGAAAATGAATGCATGTTTTTGACGCATGGTATTCAGTACGGAGCACTTACTATGATTTCTCCCCCTTTGCCCTACTTGCTGTCCTCTGTTACTGACCGGTATTAGGCTCCGCCATTTCCTCTTGCTTCCCCTCCCATTCTGTAGCTGCCCTGTTCTGGCCTTTTATGCAGTGGGAATTAGTATTTATATTCTAGTCTGTTCTGTTTTAAACTTTAATTTTGTGTCCATTAACCATCCCTATATCAGCAAAATCCACAAACACCTTTGGAGAGTTTTTCTTAGGCTTGTTAATCCTTGTACAGAATCCCTTGGATGGGGCCCGGAAGTCTGAATGACCTGAAGCTGAATGCACACATTTTTTCTGTGACAATGCACAACCTGCACTGGTTGGTCAGAGAGGTCAAGGACCTCAACATAAACAAATCATTGCTTCATTTTACCTTGTTGTGCTTATCTCTTCAGTTGATAAACAGAACTGTTTTAAACTGGGCTACTACATGGATCTTCATGAACTTGGTGTACTTGTATATTCTCCACAGGGGTGTTGCCTGGCCAGTGAGCATGTGTGGCTTTATAACTCTTCTCCCATTTGTGAGTTTATAGTTTCCTTCTGTAGTTGCCATCATCAGTTTGTTTCAATTTTATTTATTGCTACTTTAAATTTTTTGCGGTAAAATACTCAAAGTTTACTATTTTCGCTTTAAGTGTACTGTTCAGGAGTATTAAGTATATTTGTGTTGTGCAACCAATCTCCAGAACTTTCTCATCTTGTAAAAACTGGAACTCTGTATCAATAAAACAACATTAAACTCACCATTCTACCCCCAACCCCACTTCACCTCTCCTCCCAAGCCCTGGCAACCACTGCTCTTTGTACTTCCTGTTTCTGAGTTTGACTATTCTAGATAATTGAAATCACGGGGTATTTGTATTTTGTGATTGGATTATTTCACTTAGTACACTGTTCTCAAAGGTCATCTAGGTTACAGGATGTGTCAGAATTTCCTTCCTTTTCAAGAGCTGAAGACAGTCCACTTGTGTATGTGTCACATTTGTCTATCTGTTCCTCCTTTGATGAATACCAGAGTTGCCTCCACCTTTTGGCTATTATAAGTAATGCCACTTTGGACATACACATACATACAAATACTTTTTCAAGACCCTGTGTTTTATTCTTTTAGATGATGGATATGAAATAATAGTGCATTGTGGTTTTGGTTTGGATTTTGTTAATGATTAGTATTGTTGAGCATTTCTTCATGTTCATTTTTAGGGAAATGTCCTTTGCATATTTAAAAAATTGGGGGTTTTGTTATTGTTGCAATTGTTTACTTATAGCATTTCTTTTTATATTCTGGAAATTAACCCCCTATCTGATATGTGATTTGCAAATGTTTTCTCCCTTTCTGTAAAGTTGCTTTTTCACTCTCTTGATTGAATCCTTTGATGCACAGAAGTGACCTGTTTTGATGTAGTCTAATTTACCTTAACTTGTTTTTACTTTTGTTGCTTATGTTTTGATGTCATATCCAAGAAATCATTGTCAAATTCAACATTAAAAAGTATTTATTGCTACTTTTTAAAGTGCTTTAATTTTCTTAATCTATATTTCTGTTATTGGCTAGATTGAGTACCACTTGGTCTTCCATCTACATTTTTTCCTCTGTGACCACTTAATGTGTGAAATTTCCTTTGTTAAGGATCATGAATTCTTTGTAGAGTTGGGAAGGTATGCTTTTACCAGTTATGATTGTCAGACAAATTGACCTTTTTTCCTCTTACTATATAGATGCCAAAAGTGTATTACAATACAAGGACTTAAAAAATTAGTCTAGGGCAGGGGATTTAACTCAGTGGTTCCACTGCCTGCCTTGCAAGCGCAAGGTCCCGAGTTTGATCCCCAGTACCAAAAAAATATTAGTCTGATAAGTCTCTTGGATTTGCTTATCATTAGTATTTCTTTAGTAGCTGAACATGTATCACACAGTTACAATAAATACCTTCTCCAAATTATTTATGCTGATAAAATTATACCAAATGTATTGAGTAAGCACTCTCTTTGGTCTTTTACTCCAAGGTTACAAATATATTTTTGTAATTATGTACCTAAATTTGTTTCTAGAAATTATCAACTCTAGTTTTGTTTCTAAGAAAATACAACAAATCTTAATGACTGTCACTGTTATGTTTTAAAATCTAGTGTGTGGCCTGGTGTGGTGGCACACAGCTGTAATCCCAGCAATCAGGCTGAGGAAGGAGGATTACAGTGACTTCAAGGCCAATCTGGGCTACGTAGTGAGTTCAAGGCCAGCCTGAGCTACATGTTGAGACCCTGTCTCAAAAAAACAAACAAACAAATGAAAAAACCTAGGAAGTGGGAGCTATGATACTCCTTAAGGCAGGAATATTCACTCTTACTGAAACTTGAGTATACTGAACTGGGTTAATTGTAGCTTTTGGTTCATGACATGCCTCTATTTGCTTCTTTGATTATTTCTAACTGTGTAACATTTCAGAATCTTATATCAGTATAAAACCTAGGGTGATAGAGAAAGCAGCAGCTTCCTTTTACCCATATGATTGATACCCCAAGCCCAACCAAGGTCATCATTCTGAATTGTGGGTTTATCTTTCACTTGTTTTCTTTTCATATAGCTTTAAATTTTTTTCATCTAAATGGGTTTTTCAAGATATATTTTTAAAATTTTAGTTGTTTTTAACTTGACATAAAAGTTACATGTAATCTTCTGGAATGTTCTAATTTAATATGATGTTGAGATTCATCCATTTGCCTGGTATGTAGTTTATTTGTCTTGCTTACTGGACAGAGTCCATCATGTGACTCTATCACAGTTAATTCATGAATTCTCTTATTATAGTGACTGGGTTGTTTCTCCTGTTCTTCTGTTATCTGTTCTTTGGTTAAACAAGCGATATGTGGTGCTTTCTTGTTATACAGAATTAAAACATGATTCATGAGGTTGGTACCACCAATCCCCCTTGATCTCCAAATATAAACGGTGTGTTATATTTGCAGCCTTCTGCCAGACCTCTTTCTGTTCATTTACATATATATTGAAAAGAAATAGTGCATTGTTTTTCTTTTCTACATAAGTGGTAAGATTTATTGCATACCAGTATATCATTATTGACTTATTTTATCTAGCAGTAGGGGAAATGTATGTGTATAATAAAGGACCGCCCTCATTCTCTTAAACTACTTGACAGAATTCCTTACCCTGGCTGTACCGTGAGTTAGTCATTCTGTTGTTGATGAAAATTTGCACTCTTTCTAATCTGGTATTGCAGACAGTACTGTGTGATCCTCTCATATACAACCCTTGTGTACACTACATGAATGTTTCTCAGGGTAGGTACCAAGAGGTAGAACTGCTGGGTCACAGGACTTGGGTCATATGTTTTACTGTGCTCTGTCCTATTGCCTTCCAGGATGACATATAGATTTATATGCCTGACTATAAAAATATGTTTTTTCCATATACTCTTCTCAATACTCGGAATATGAAACTTTAAAAATTCGGCCTGTGCCCGTTCTTGATCTGTCATGTTTGTTTTGTTTTGTTTTTTTGGTACCGGGGATCAAACTTGGGTCCTTGCACTTGCAAAGCAGGCAGCGAAACCACTGAGCTAAATCCCCGGCCCTTGATCTGTCATGTTTGGATAGTGACCCATGGAGACTATAACTGGCACAATAGATTCTTGTTCTCTGTGTGTGAATTTAACATTTGTGGGCTTAATGGTAATAGGGGCCCCCAGGCCCCAAGACACAAAATAGTTTATAGTTTTGTCAAGGTATAAGTTTTTTGTTGTTTTTTTTGGTACCGGGGATCGAACTCAGGTCCTTAGCTTGCGAGGCAGGTGGTGGAACCACTGAGCTAAATCCCCGGCCAAAGTATGTTTTTAATGCTCATGCCATGAAGCTGCTAAGGACACTCAACCTAATGCTATGAATCTGTATCCAACTGGCTTCATTCTCTGCTCATTCCTACATCAAAGCAACTCTTCTGAAGGGTTCAAAGTTTGGCAGATTTAGGTAAGTCCATGGCTCATGTTTCTATACTATGAACTACTATATTGTGATGGATGGGACTGTAGAGTATGTTATAAATTAGTAATTGGGGTCAGGGAAGCTGGACCCTGGACAGTGGGGTACTGCTTGGCCAGCCTTTGCCCTATCTCCAAGAGGAAATACTGGTTCCTCAGGCCTCTGCACCTCTAGCAGCCTGTGCACTATCCCTTAGCTCTTCTGTGATGTGACAACTGTGTGACTCACCCTCTGCATCAAAGCAAGGTCCTGCCTCAAACTCTGCTCCTGTGCTGACCCCAAAGGTAAATGCTCCGCTGGTTTCTTCTGGTTTATTTCACTTGCATGTGTAGAAAATGTTCAGAATAAGACCTGTTCATGTTAAAACTTTAAACCTTGTAGGTGACATAGTGATGATGCCTGGTCTCCCTTTTCTCAGAAGCAACTATTGTAGTTGCTGGAGCTGCTCTCTAGAGAATTCCGTGTATATATCCATGTATATATGAAGCTTTGGAAGTTGTAGCATAGCACACATTCTGTCCATCTAACAGTTGGGACTGTGGGGTTTGCACTACACTTTGATAGCTGTGTCTGTGTTTGTGCTTGGCCTTGGCCTTGACCTTTTCAGCATCTGGGTAAATTGTAGCCACCTCTGAATCGCGCGTTCTCCTTACGAAGAACAGTTGGATTGTTTCCAGGACTTTGGTCTATACAAGCCTGTAGCCTTGTATACAAGGCTATACAAAATATCTGTCTGGGTGTTTTTTCATGTACAAGGGCAAGTATATCTATGGGGAAACTTCCTTCAGGAGGAATTCTGGGACACAGGGCATGTGCATTTCTAGATGTGATGGACATGCCCAGGTAGCCCTCTAGAGAGGTGGAACCAATTGACATTTCCCCACATCACTACCAGTGCTGTGTTTCAGACTTGTTTATCTGTCAATGTAAAAGATGAAAACAATATTTAATTGTAGTTTTATTTTGTATTTCTATTGGGTTGTATACTTACTGCCTCATAAGAGCTCTGTGTATATTAAGAAAATTAACTATTTGTTATTTGTGTGGCAAATATTTTCCCATTCCTTACGAGTCTGGGTGTTTTTTTTTTTACTGGAGATTGAACTCGGGTTGTTGTGCTCGCAAGGCAGGCGCCGGAACCACTGAACTAAATCCCTGGCCCCACGAGTCTGTTTTATGATATAATTTTTCTGTTAAGAGTTTTAAATATACATACACTCACTTATCAATATTTTATTTAAAGGCTTCTGAAGTTTATGAATGATTCAGAAAGGCTAATCCAGCTCAAAAAAAATTTTTTTTGTTGAACCTCATGTTTTGTCCTAGTAAGTATGTATTTTTATTTTTATTGGGTATATCTGGATTTAATTTTGGCATAATGAGTGACTTATAGATACTTAACCTGTTGTCTCTATACCACTCACTGATTAATATACCTGTTGGCCATTGATCTGTTGTAGGCAGTGCGTTAATACATGGTAAGGATGGCAGTATCTCATTACTCTACTTTTCCAGAATTTTCCTGGCTATTCTCATGTGCTTACTTTAACCTTCCCTATGATGTCTTCATTATTTTTCTTCTGTGCAAGAATAAGGTATGTTTTTTTAAAAATTTACTCTCAGGGTTTAATCCAACTTTGTATTATACAGAAATCTGTGATGAGCTATACTGACCTTGATCTGTCTGAGACTCAGTGTCTGGATTTCCAAACCTGCCTCTTGGCAGACAGACTCTGTCCAATCTAAATGGCTACTCTGACCACAGACTTCTTTTATGCATTTATTTTCGCCTAGTGGTTACTTATTGCTGGCACACTGTGAATGTCCTATTGTGTTATCTTTACAAATGCTCCTCTACATCCTATCCTACTAAAAATGCCAGTAAGTTTATGCAAACCTAGCAAATTGCACTTGAGGTCGCATTCGGGGAAGAGTGAGACCAGGAGGATTTTTTTTCTGAACCCCTGCCCCTGTGTCGCTAGCTTCTCCCAGGGGAAGTTCCATTTACCTGGAATGTCTAATGGAATCCTGTTCTAGTGACCAGCACCTGATCTCCATGTTGAACCCATTCTCTGCTTCCTTCTCCTGCCCATGGTCTGCAAGATCTCACACTTAGCATCGAGCTGCACCCCAGCCCTTGCTGGAACTTTTGACAAAGTATAGGAGATTATACAGACAGGAATACCAGTTCTTCAATGCTTCAAGGTACTATTGTGAACGTGTCCTATGTGGCACACGGTGGCTCCTTTCTGGGACTGCTGAGTTGGGGCCCTATTGGTCCCTTCTCCAACTGACCTTCCTGGCTAGGTGTCTCCTGTCACCTTCCTGGGATTGGCTCATCCTTCCTTTGCCTGGTTTATTGGATGCTGTCATGGAGATGGACCTGAGGTAACCAAAACTCATCTAAAGTTATTTTAATATTCCACACAGGAGTCAGGAAGATATGTATGTATGGGTTCTTTCTTTTTTAAGTCAAACATTATTATTTCTGATTAGGATTTTGTTCTGACTTACTATCTAAATAGAGTTAGGGTGACTTTCTCTTTCTCCAAAGTGAAATTACTGGCCCAGAGGGTGTGAGCAGTTTGAAGGCCTTTGAGTCCAGTTGCCAAGTGCCCCCACAGGCGAGGTTCAGCAAGGTACCCCAGCAGATGACCAGCAAGCTGTTACCAGCCGGCCTTACACAACTCTTTCTAGGTTTTAAAAACAGCATTTCAGGGTTGGTCTTGTTCTTGTTTTTGTTGTGCTAGGAATGGAACCCAAGGGCTTGTGCCGTATCTCAGAATTTTAATTGCACTTTGTGATTGTGAGAAGCAGAATGAATACTGTTTGGGTGTTAACTGATCTGTGTGAATCTGTGTCTTGTGTTTTCATACTGTGTGAGAACTCTTTATGCTGAGGACATCAAGCTTACACTTTACAAAATGTTTTTCAGGTTTATAGTTTGCTTTTTTTGGAAATCATCATTTATTCATTGATATGTTGTCAAATTCAGTTTTCTGTACACTGTGATACATATTCCATTTTGTACTATTAGATACACATATTTTTAATTTTTAACTTATTTTTATGAGGAAATTAAATATTTTCTGAAAAAAACATTTTGTTACTGTTCTCTATTATTATTATGGCTTCATATGTTGGTACTATTTTGTGTTTTCTTTTGGTTCCTTTTTGACACTAAACTCTCTAAACCATCTAGAAATTACTTTGGTGTACAGTATGAGGTAGGAATTGAATTTTCTTGTTTCAAAATGACAAGTTAATTTCCCAAGCACCATATTTTCTATTTTTTTATTTTATTTTTTTATTAATTCTATCTTATGTACTAATTTGAAATGTTATTTAATTATTAGCTAAATCACACAATTTAGTCTGTTTCTGGACTTTCTGTTCTTTCCTACTAGAGCTGTATCAGGCTCTAGGGCCAATCCAATGTTTTAATTTTTTTAGCTTGATACTCTTTTCACTTTTTTTTTGTACTGAGGATCGAACTCAGGACCTTGCACTTGCGAGGCAGGCAGTGGCACCACTGAGCTAATTCCCCAGCAGCTTGATACTCTTTTAATGGATGGTTATATAGGCCCCTGTCATTCTTTTAAGAGTAATTGGATTTTCCATGTAACTTCTATACAGTTATAAACTATTATGATACTGAGACTCCCCATGTAGGGGCTGCCCTCCCTGTTCATTCAAGATGGGATAACTTTTTTTTTTTTGCTCTCCTCAGGAGTTTTGGACTTCTCTTTATACAGGTTATCCATGTTGATGAAGTTTGTTCCTTGCAACCTTGCATAGTGGCTGGATATGTTTTTCTATTAAAATTTCTGATTATAGTAGTATGTGAAAAGAATTGTTTTGTGTATATACTTTGTGCTTCACCATTAGGGTCAGTTGGGATGCAACCTAGCATATTGTGATCACAAGGGCAGACTTTCAAGTTGGGCAGTAGCTCTCATCCTGGACCCACCTCTTATTTACCGCAGAAATGGAGTGGAGGTTAGGGAAATAGTGCAAGCATTGTGGTTGGTACTTATTTGACATGGATTTGGCATTGTTCTTCTCTTGCATTTTCCAAATAAAGAAGAATTATTTCTGATGATTATATCACCATTATATGTCTTGTTCGCTACTGGCTGTCATTACTAAACTGTGAGCATTGGGGTCTCTCTCCTTCCTACTTAACCCACTATTGGGATCCTTCAACACAGGGAGTAGAGGAGGGTCACGCTGCATCCTGGGAGCCGTATATAAGCCATCTAAGACCTGTTTCATGTTGCCTAAATGGACAGTTGCCTTCTTGATAGTCAAGAGGAGTAAGGGTGGGCCAGAGATTTAGCTCAGTGGTTCCACCGCCTGCCTCGCAAGCACAAGGACCCGAGTTCGATCCCTGGTACCAAAAAAAAAAAAAAAAAAAAGAATCAAAAATAAATTTTTAGTTATTTTTCTTTCTAAAAATTGAAATATAACTTACCATGAAATTCATGCCTTTGAAGTATACAATGTCGTGGGTTTTGGTATATTTACTATGTTGTGGAATCATAGCTTTTTTCATTATCCCAAACAGAAGGTCTATACTTAGAAAACCATAACTTTGTATTCTTCCCTTTCACTAGTTCCTGGAAACCTTTTTGATACTTTCTGTCTCAAGGAATTTGCACCTTCTAGGCACCTAAGATAAGTATGATCATGTAATATTTATCTTTTTTTGTCCAACTTATTTCACTTAGCATAATATTTTCAAGATTCATCTGTGTTGTAGCATGTAACAGTACTCCATTTCTTTTTGTGGCCAAATAATGTTCCATTGTGCTGATGTATCATCACATTTGGTTTATCCCTTCATCAGTTGGATATTTGGACTATTTCTACTTTTTGGCTATTATGAACAATGCTGCTGTCAACATTTGTGTACAAGTTTTTGTGTGAACATGTTTCTAGTACTCTTTGAAAGTAGAATTACTGGAGCCAAGGATTTAGCTCAGTGGCACCGTGCCTGCTTCACAAACGCAAGGTCTTGAGTTCAATCCCCAGTACCAAAAAAAAAAATAGAATTACTAAGTCATAAAGTAACTCTATATATAATTTTTTAAAGGAACTGTCAAACTGTTTACCTGTGTCCCTATACCATTTTACATTCCTACCAGTAATGTATGCAGTTCCAGTTTCTCTATATTCTTACCAACACTGGTTCTTTTCTGGCTTTTTTATTATAGCTATCCTAATGGGTATGAAGTGGTATTTTATGTAATTTTGATTTACATTTTTTTTAGGAGCAAAGTTTATTTGAAAAAGTAAAAATGAAGAGTAAGAGAGAAACTGGCTCTGCAGAGTGAGCTTGGGCTGATAAAAGGGGAAAAATCAAGATAAATGAACAACCTGGAGAAAGCAGGGTGGGCTATGGTAAGGAAAGCGAGGATAGCCTGATTTGCATTTTTCTGATGACTGATAATATCAGGAACTCTTTTGTGTGCTGTTGGCCATGTGTTTATCTTCTTTGTAGAAGTATCTGTGCTGAGCCTTTGCCCATGTTTTAATTAGGTGTTTGCTTATACTTTTATTATTGAATTGTAAGAGTCCTTTATATATTCTAGAGTCTAGATCCTTCTCAAGTATATGATTTATAAATAGTTTCTCTCTCTCTCTCTCTCTCTGGTACCCCTGAGGATTGAACTTAGGGACTTCTGAGTTACATCCCCAGCCCTTATTTATTTGAGACAGTCTCTAAGTTACTCAGGCTGGCTTCGAACTTGGGATTCTCCTGCCTCAGTCTCTTGAGTAGCTGGGATTACAAGTATGTTCCAACATATTTTCTCCCATTCAGTGGGTTGTGTTTTTACTTTCTTGACAGTGTCTCTTGACAAAATAGATTTATATTTTAAAAGCAATTTGAGGGCTGAGGATGTACCTCAATGATAGAGTAGTTGCCTAGCAAGTATGAGGCCCTGGGTTTGATCCCCAGCTCAAAGTGTTTGGGACTTAGATATGACAAAAAAAATTCAAGGTGTTATATGAATGATTGATATTTGGAGAACTGTCCCTTATAAAACCATATGTTTTAGAGGCAAAGAAAAAGGACCAAACCTTAAGTGTGAAATGGATGGGAAGTGCTGCTCTGGTGGGTCTTTGTGTGTGATATTAGCTGGGGCCATGCTCAGAAGGTTTTGTTTTTGTTTTGTTTTTTAAAAATCATAATAGATGTTGTATTTCTTCAAATGCCTTCATGCATCAGGTTTTTCTCCTTTCATCATCTGATGATTTTAATTTTATTAGTAGACTACTAATGATTCCAATAATACTAACGGAATGTTAAGCCCTCCTGTGTTTTCTGAACCCAAGCCATTGTAAGCCTGGTGTTTTGTTGATACAGAAATGAATTATCATCTCTGCTTGGACTCTGGAAGCTGTCGTGCAGGTCTGAGGATATCTAGAGGAGCAGCACTTGTGAACACAGCTCTGAGCAGGACAGCTTGGTTCTGTTCCCTTCTTTTTTTTTTCCTGTTCCCTTCTTTGACACTTAGGCAAGTCACCAGCCATCTCTGCATTCCATGTACTGCAAGGAACAGGAGTATCTTGTGGCAGCCCTGGTGGCACTTTTCTGTGGAGGTCCAGGGAGTATCTGAAAATGTTTTCAGTCTTTTCTTATGTTTCTGGACTGCTCAATATTGCTACATCAGCATGAGACCATTTTTCAGGGGTTTTTTTCCCAAAAAATACCCCTTTTCGTTTATATCAGGGTAGAAGCCACAAGTTTTAGAGGCAGAGAAAAGGCAACAATCCTTAAATGTGAAATGGATGTGAAATGAGAAAGAAAAGTGAGGGCAAGGGCTTTGACTTTCGCCTGGAGAAAGAGCATTCTGGGGAGGGTAGAGCCTGAGCAGAGCCTCTCTCGGGAGGGGCTGGCCAGACCTTCTGGCTGAAGGCCACCTTGGAAATCCGGTGTGACCCCTAGGACACTCGGAGGCTTTTCTTCTGTACTAAGAAGACATTGTGTTGATCTTATCTGATCTAAGTCAACAGTTTTGGTTTAATTTGACCTTTAAAATTTTTAAGTTTTTTTTGTTTGTTTTTGGTTTTTTTTTTTTTTGGTATTGGGAATTGTGGGACCTTGTGCTTGTGAGGCAGGCGGTGGAACCACTGAGCTAAATCCCCAGCCCTAAAATTTTTAAGTTTTTGCTAATAGTTATTTAACTACTGTCACAATCTGTTTCTGATTTAATGAATGGTTACCCACAAGAAAATAGCCTATACAATTTGGGCTTTTTGCATGTATGGGTCCTTTCCTTTATTTCTTTATTTCTTTTTTTTTTTTTTTGGTACCGGGGTGTGAACTCGGGTCCTTGTGCTTGCGCAGCAGGCGGCGAAATCACTGAGCTAAATCCCCAGCCCTCCTTCATTTTTTTAGGTATCACTTTTTTATTTGTCCCATTTTTTGAGATAGGGTCTCACTACATAGTCCAGGCTGGCCCCGAACTTGCTATGTAGCCCAGGCTGGCTTCAAACTCCTTATCCTCATGCCTCAGCACCCTGAGTGCTAAGATTATAGGTGTGCACTATGAGGGTGTGGGATTGTCACTTGCTATCGGGGGCTGGAACCAGCACTTTGCGATTACAAATGGTTCAGTCACAAATCCCCTGCAGTTCACTTTCTGTCCAGATTCCCCAGTGATCCCAGAGAAGAAGCAGTTGCTTGGTTCTCCTTACTCATTGCCCTGCACCCTCAGGGTTCTAAGGGACCCCTGAGAAGACTGCTGTGTTTGTCCCAGTCAACATCACTTTTACTTTTGCTCACTGACTGTGCAGGGCTCCTGGAAGTCATTTTCCTCCTCACCCTTGTAGCTGCTGGCACATTTCCCTGGGTCCCCGAGGTACACACCTGAGGGGCTTGTTGCTAATGTGTTGGATTCTTTGCTCATCTTACAGAATGTCTGACTTCTCCCTTTCTGGGGCCTAATAAGGCCAGAGCTTTGTTGCTCCATCATCAGGTTGGGACTTAGATGGCCAGGCACGTTCCCTCCTCTCTGCTACTGCAATAAGTAAGTGTGTTTGGGGCTGAAGCTGAAGGGAGATTGTGAGGGGAGATGGGTGCCAGCATGAGGGAGGGCGGGAAGAGATGGGGATGGGATGGAGGTTGCAAGCCCAGCAGGGTACCTACCCTTTTAAGGGTGCTGAGGCTGGGCCAGCAGGCTCTGAACCCACCTGGCAGTCCCCGGAACTTAGCGTGTGTGTGTTCATGTGCATGCATATGTGAAGTGGGGCTGACTCTGCTCAGATTCCTGGGAATGAGTAGAGAGATCCCCCTCTCAGTCTGGCCTGCCCCTCTGTGTGCCTCTGGGCAGGTTACAGCTCCACAGAGCCTCGACTTCTCATCTGGACCTTGTTGGGGACACGGCTTCTGAGCTCAGCATCACAGGAGGGGTCCAGGGCCCTGCTCCATGATGAGGACTGCAGGGCTCATGGGGGTGCTCTGTGGACCCGTGACACACCTCGGGGAGGCGGAGCCCCAGCCAGGGCAGTGGGTCCAGGACTGGCTTTTTGCACTTCTTGGCTCTGGGAAGCTGGGGACTTAGACCCTCCATCCCCAGGAGTTGGACTCCAGGTTAGTCCAGAAGAGCTGGTGGGACACAGTGCTTCCAGTCTCATTGCTAAATGCTGCACTTCCCAGGAAGGACTCCACAGCAGACAGTGGCCAGGAGCTCAGAGGACAGCAGGCAGGTGGGCATGTCTATGTGACTTCAGGCACCAGGCCCCAGCAGACCAAGGGGACCAGCAGCATCCGAGTTAGGCCAGAGTGCTGGGAGATCCCACTAGCTCTTAGATCTCCTGTTCTGATACAAAGATACTTGCTTTAATTAGGAGTGATCTGGATAGAGGAAACTGTGCCATGGAGAAGGTAAAAGTAAAATCCCTTTCCCCTCCCCTTGCCTACACCAGAGCCACTACAATGGTGGCCTCTCAAGTTCCTTAGGCCCTTTCTGGAAGTATGTGTACACATACAAACACTTACTACTTGTCACTGCTGACATTGTCCCAGAACGAGCAGGACTGTGACCCATGATTCAATTTGCTGATCTGACTTCATCCACTTTGCATCCAGTACAACGGGAAACTTGGGCAGTGAAGCAGGGGGCACATGTCCCCCGCTGTGCCCTTGGGAGGAAGGATTGTCAGGGCAGGCAGGAGTGAGTCTGGGAGGGGAGGAGGCGCAGAGCCGCCGCCGGTGTTTCTTTTACTGACTGTGGCTCATGGCCGCAGTCAGGTTTTGCTTTTCACCTTTCAGTGTGTGAAAAATAAGCAGGAAAAAGCAAAAGGCGCTGGTGGTGGCACGTCCACACTGCTGGGCCGGGGTTCAAGTCCCCGTGGCGTCCTGCTTCTATCCTGTTTGGCTCCAGGTCCCTCCTCCCCAGCCTCAGAGACATCATGTCCCCAGGAGGGAAGGGGTGGGTGGGTGCTCGGGGCCTCTTGTTCCCTCTCCGCCCTGGGCTTCCTGGGCCTGGACTGGGCTCTCAGGGATCTACCTGCTGAAGCTCCCCTTTGCCCTGGGCCTCTTGGCCTCTGGTGACCTTGAATCTGCCTTCTGTCAGTATAAATTTGTCTGTCTGTGTGTTTGTTTTTGAATCAGGGTCTCACTATGTAGTTCAGGCTGGTCTTGAACTCACTATGTAGCCCAGGCTGGCCTTGAACTTGTGGCAGTCCTCCTGCCTCAGCCTGCCGAGTGGTGGGATGAATTTGTCCTTTCGAGATAGTTCATGCAAATAAAATCTACAATAGTCATCATTTTGTGTCTAGCTTCTTTCACTTAGGATTGGCTTTCCAATGTTCGCTGTGTTGTAGCATGTGTGAGAACTTCATTCCTTTAGCACTAAACAGCACTCCATGGCATGGATGGTCCACAGTTCCTCTACCCATTCATCAGCTGATGGGCTGATGGGTTGCTTCAGCACTTGGACTATTACGGTTAAGGCTTCTGTGGACATCCATCTGCAAATATTTGTTTAAGCCTTTGTTTTCAGTTCTTTTGTGTATATACCTAGGAGTAGAATTTCTGGATCATATATTAATTCTATATTTAACTTCCTTTTTTTTTCTTTTTGCAGTGCTGAGGATAGAACCCAGGCCAGACAAGCGTCCTACCACTGAGCCAACTACACTCCCAACTTGTTTTTATTTATTTATTTTTTGTGGTGGCACTAGGAATTGAACCAAGTGGTGGTCTACCATTGAGCTATATTCCCAGCCTTTTTTATATTTTATTTTGAGACAAGACCTCACTAACTTGCCCAGTCCCCCTGTTGTAAGCCTGCTTAGGAGCTAGGATTTCTGGTTTGCACCACTGTGCCTGGCTGTATCTGACTTTTTTCTTTTTTTTTTTTGGTACCGGGGATCGAACTCGGGACCTTCCACTTGCAAGGCAGGTGGCAGAACCACTGAGCTAAATCCCCAGCCAATTTTGTTTGTTTGTTTGTTTGGTACCTGGGATCAAACTCGAGTCCTTGCGCTTGCGCAGCCGATGGCAAAACTACTGAGCTAAATCCCCAGCCCTGTATCTGACTTTTGAGGAACTGCCAACTGTGTCCACAGCAACTGCAGCAAGGTGTGATTTTCCCACATACTGGCTAGCACTTGTGGTCTTCCATTGTTGTTATGGCCTTCTGGGTAACAGTGAAGTGGTATTGATAATAGGAGGTAGGGTATGGCAAAGCTGGGGGAAAATAAGGGGGACCTGTCAACTACTAGATCCCAGGACAAACCGGGCATGGTACTGCACACCTGTAATCCCAGCACTCGAGAGGCTGAGGCAGGAGGATCGCTGCAAGTTTGAGGCTAATTTGGGCTAGCTACATAGCTTTTTGTTTTGTTTTGTTTTGGTACCGGTGATCGAACTCAGGTCCCTGCGCTGGCGTAGCAGGCTGCGAAACCACTGAGCTAAATCCCCAGCCCCTAGCTACATAGTTGTTTTTTTTTTTTTTTTTTTTTTGGTACTAGGGATCGAACTCAGGTCCTTGCGCTTGCGAGGCAGGCGGCAGAACCACTGAGCTAAATCCCCGACCCCCTAGCTACATAGTTTAAGGACAGCCTCAGCTACATAGCAAGATGCTATCTCAAAAAGAAAAAAAAGAAGATCCCAGGACAGTGCCAAATAATTCCTAGGACCCCATATATGGGACTTTTCATGGGCTCCCACAAGACGACATATAAGGACACAGAAACCACTAGGAGCCCTCTATTTGACTCCTCAAAGAGCCCACTCTGTGTCTTCTAGACTAGGATGTCCTTTTATTTTTTGCTCTTTTTCTCCTTTCCTCTTTTTTTTGGTTCCGGGGATTGAACTTGGGTCCTTCCGCTAGCGAGGTAGGCAGTGGAACCACTGAGCTAAATCCCCGACACTCCTTTCCTTTTTTGTCTGGCTCAAGTTCACTCTACAGAGCCAGTTTTTCCCTTAGCATTTCACCCTCACTTTTCAAATAAATTTTGGCATTTTTACAGTTCTTTGTTCAAGGCAAGAAGGACCTGGAATACATATTTGTGAGGCATTTCTTTCTTTTTTAGCAAAACATTTATTGGTACATTTTAGATATACATAATGATAACACTCATCGTAGGGAATTTGCATCTGTACAGTGAGGCATTATTATTCCATCTTTTTTTTTTTTTGGTACTGGGGATCAAACTCAGAACCTTGCGCTTGCAAGGCAGGCAGCGCACCACTGAGCTAAATCCCCAGCGAGTGAGGCATTTTTTTTTCTTTCTCTCTCTTTTTTTTTTCGTTTCTTTTTGATTTTCTTGTGAGGCATTTTTAAAGGAACTACTCTGTAACAGTATCTTTTGGCTTTTTGTATCTTAATTTTTTGCTGTCATTCACAGGTTGGGATTTCACTATCTGCAGTGGGATCTGACCCCAGCTCTGTGGGACCCCAAAGCCTGTACTTGGCCTAAACCTCTGCCCCATTGGGCTTCAGCTGCAGGGCCTGATGAAGTCCAAGGAGGCCCAGGGTGGGGGTAGGTGACGGACAGCACCTTTGCTCCTCCAGAGCCCTAGCGCTCGGGGAGCACCATCCCCTTCTGCCTGAGAGGGGAAGACTACAAAAGACACCTTCTGAGAGCCTCCCCCAGCCAGAGAGCAGCACCTCACCCTGGACCTGAGCTGAGCCCAGAAGAGCCATGGAAGGAGGACTTTCTTATCCTGGGTCCCTGGAAGTCCTCTCAAACTGTTATCAGGTAGCTCCTTTTAGAAATGACTCACCAATTAAACATTACCAGGGGGTCAGAGATTTAGCTCAGTGGTTTTGCTGCCTGCTGCGCAAGCGCAAAGACCCAGGTTCGACCCCCGGTACCAAAAAAAAAAAGTGTGGATGGAGCATAAGGGAGAAACTGGCTCTACAGAGTGAACTTGGTCCGAACAAAAGAGAGAAAAAAATTAAAAGCAAAAATAAAAGGGCATCCTTGGTCTGGGAGAGACAGGACAGGCTATCATGAAGGAACATGATAGTGAGTTCTTCATGGTGTCTGTGCCCTTTTATGCCATCCACACCTCGCAGGAACCTGCAAGAACTTGACATACAGGATCCTGAGAGGCAGCGTTGTAGATTCTGGGATGCTGCCACACTTCTCTTCCCAGCCAGTCTAGGCCATGACCTATCTCCTATCTCAAAACCACACTGGCACAGCCCGGGAAACCTTTCAGGGATGCCTCTTGGGTGAGAAAGGAGACCTGAAGTTGAAGAGACTTGGTGGGTAGGACCTTGCTGCTGAAGACCAAAGGGGGCCCTTTTACCCCAGGGGAGCTGTTCCCCAGGCTCATCTCTGGCTCAGCTGTGCAGGGCCCAACCCTACCAGGTTTTGTGACACCCCTCTTGGGTCCTATTCATTTGTAAAGCAACTCACAGAACTATGTAAGTGCTTTTCTTATGTTTACAGATGAATAGCCAAAAGAAAAAGATGTATAAGGAAGGGGGACTGAGCTTCCATGCCCTCTTCCAGTACGCCAGCCTCTTGGAACCTACACATGTTCAGCTACCCAGAACCTCAGAACTCAGTACCTTTGGATTTTTATGGAAGCTTCATTATATAGGCATAATAATTAAATTTCTGGCCATTGGTTTATGAACTCAGCTTTCAGCCCCTCTCTCTTCTCCCACTTGCAAAAGATGGGATGAGTAGAAAAAAAGATCCCAGCCCTGTATCACATGATTGGTTTCCCTGGCAACCAGCTTCCACCTGAAGCTATCTAGCTGCCCACCACCCCCTCACAGCCCTGTCTTCTCACATCATTATGAAACCATAGTAAGAGTTGTGACTGGCATATGGAAAAAGATGTAAGAAAAACTTAATGAACTAAGAGAAAGACAAAATCTCCTATAACATCTATCTATCTATCTATATCTATTCATTTTTGCAGTGCTGGGGACTGAACACAGGGCCTTTGCACTGAACTATGTTCACAGCCCTTTTTCATTTTTCATTTTGAGACAGGGCCTTGCCGAGTCATTAAGTTGCCCGGGCTGGGCTCAAACTTGTGATTCCCCTGACTCAATCTCCCAGGGTGCCACCATGAATGCACATAAAATAAGTGATGCTTCTGTGGGTCAAGGATCTGGGAGTGGCCTAGCTGTGATGCTTCAGCACAGGATCTCTTGGCAGGTTGCAGTCACACTGCCATCTGGGACCACAGACATCTGACAGCCTCAGCCCTTCAGTTCTTTTTCAGGAATAGGTAACTAGCCTCAGTGGTGGAGGTCCTTTACTGGGGCTCAGAGTTTACTGGAGGATGGCTCACTCATGTGCCTGTTGGGGAAAGGCCTGGCGACCTGGACCTCTTCTGCTCCCCACAAGACTTCTCTCCAACATGGGCACCAACTTCCCCTGGAGCAAGTGATGAGAGAGAGAGAATATGCACAATGAAAAATGGACTCAACATCCTTGTAATCTGATCTTGGAATAGTATACTATCACTTTGCCATGTTCCACTGTTTACTCTAGTACCCATCTCATATTTTCTGTATTCTTTTTTTCTTTTTGCAACAAGGTCTCACTCTACAGCTCAGGCTAGCCCCAAACACTATGTCACCCAGGCTGATCCTGAACTGGTAGCCGTCCTCCTGCCTCAGCCTCCTGAGTGCTGGTGCACACAACCACGCCTGGCATATTTTCTGTATTCTGATGCTTCCAAATCTGGGGCCTTTCTGACAACTTCTCCACACCCACACTGTGCTATGCCAGGGTTAGCCAATTTCTAGGGATAACAAACAACTTACCCAAGAGGAGTGTACCTCTCAAATGCAAACCACCCAATCTGGAGCTACTTCCTTTATTAGGTTCCCACACCCCACACCACATAGGGCAGGTTATAGACCCACAGGAACAGCACCTCCCTCCCCGCCCCTGTGCCCCAGAGCCTGCTGAAATTAATTTTAGTCAATTCCAAACCTGTTTACCCTTCCTTCCCTCAGAAACCATAATGAACTTGCCCATCGTTCCGCCCTCTCCTTCTGCCTTTTTTGTTTTTCTGGTACCAGGAATCAAACTCAGGACCTTGTACTTGCCAGGCAGGCGTGCACCGCTGAGCTACATCCCTGGCCCTCCTTCTGCTTTCTGACTTCGACTCCACTGCTTCTGACTGTCCCACCCCACCCCCGTGGTTCCTCCCCTTCTCTTGGAAACTGCAACTATTTTTTTTTTTTGCAGTCAAACCCTCAGACTCCTGAATGCTAGGCAAATGTTCTACCATAGTGCTACATCCTCAGCCCTTTTAATTTTTTATTTGTTTATTTTTTGAGACAGGGTCTTGGTACGTAGTTCAGGCTGGCCTTGAACTCATTATGTAGCATGGGCTAGCCTCAAATTTGTGATCCCCCTGCCTCAACCTCCCAGAGTGCTGAGATTACGGGCTTGCACCGCCATAACTGACTAAATTTTTTTTTTTGAGGCAGGGTCTCAACAAGTTGCCCAGGCTGGCCTGAGAACCTGTGATCCTTTTGCCTCAGTCTCCCTAAGTGGCTGGGTCTACAGGCATGCACTGCTACACCCAGCTTACACTTCTCAGTGGTGACCATTTCCTGCTCTGCTGTCCTTACTTCTACCTCAGATTTTCTAGTCATACCTTGTATTTTAGGACTGTCACACAGGCTGATTCTGATACAGTGTGGGAGGGACTGTACAGGGTGGAAATATGGAATGAGAGGTCTTTGGGCTGCCTTAGAGCTGTCTCCCCACACCACACATGTCCCATGGCAGAATGAATACAGGAGAAAGGCGTATAAAAGCCCCTCCTCATACAGGGACACGCTCAGGACAAGGGCAGTCTGATTCTGAAACCCATGACTAAGACAGGGCTGCTGAAACCAAGGTCTTAGAACCAAAAGGCAAATCCCCGAGCTCATTTACTCACTTATCAAGCAGTTAAATGACCGGGCTAGTCCAGGCATCTACATGCTTGAAGATTTGGTGGTGGACATCAAGGCCCTCACATGCCCTCTGGAGTAGACCTTGCCAGGTGTGGTGCTATGGCACTCGAAGGGCAGGTAGACCAAGGAAGAGAGCAAGGCACTCAGAGAATTGAGAGGAAACACAGGTTTGTTCGCTAGCAGGCCCAGTGGAAGTCACCTTCTAGAGTCTGAGCCCCAATTCTAAGTTTGTTTTCATTTTTGTATTACTCTTTAGGCAGGGCAGGGAAGCAAGCAGAATTTTACAGAACCAGAACTTAGCACAGGGCTAGGAAGGTGCAGGCAGATGTTGTTTCACCAGTTTATCTTTCAGGCACAGTGTCCTTCGTGGGTTTAGCGGAAGGAGCAAATCTTTTTTTTTTTGGTACCGGGGATAGAACTAAGGACCTTGTGCTTGTGAGGCAGGCACCTAAACCACTGAGCTAGATCCCCGGCCCAGAAGGAGCAAATCTTGAGACTGTTAGTCTCTGCCTTATCTTTTATTTGTTTCTATTTCAGTTGTGGCAAACACTTGTAACACCAGTTATTTGGGAGGCTGAGGCAAAAGGATCAAGAATTCAAGGCCAGCCTGGGCAACTTAGGGAGACCCTATCTCAAAATAAATGGCTGGAGAGGGCCGGGGATTTAGCTCAGTGGTTCCGCCGCCTGCCTCACAAGCACAAGGACCCGAGTTCGATCCCCAGTACCAAAAAAACCCCCCCAAAAAACAAAAGCAAAATAAATGGCTGGGGAGACCCAGCAGTGGTGGACAACAGCAATTTGGCAAGACCCTGTCTCAAAATCAAAAATAAAAAGAGGAACGAGGTGGAGGGGTCAGGGGGAGGCATGGGGATTTAGCTCAGTGGTGCTGCCACCTGCCTTGTAAGTGCAAGGTCCTGAGTTAGATCCCTGGTACCAAAAAAAAAAAAGAAAGAAAGTAAAAAGAAGGTTGGGGATGTAGCTCAGTGGTAGAGTGTTTCACATGGCCCTAGCTTCAATCCCTAGTACCACATAAACAAAATCTCAGTTTACCCCAAAATGTAGTTACTCAAAACAACCATTCCACTTTGCAAGGAAGCTGAGGCCCAGCTGGGCTGCTGGTTCCTGATGACTCTCTAACGGCAGCCTTGGCCTTAAACTGGAAGCTTGAGTGGGCTATCGGTGACCTCTACATGGTGGCAGCTCAAGGTGGTTAATAACAGAATCTGACAGGGAAGCCAATTGGGTGTAGTGGTGCACACCTGTAATCCCAGCACTCAGTTGGCTGAGGCCAGAGATCACCCCCAGTCCCAGGGTAAACTGAACTACATAACAAGAGCCTGAACTACATAGTAAGAAAAACTGTTGTTTCAAGATTTTTGGCCTGAACACCAGAATGACAGAGCCACCCTCAACTGCAGCAGGAGTAGATGTAGAAAGATCCATCAACAGCCAGGCACAGGGGCACATGGTTGTAGTCCTCGTACTCAGGAGACTGAGGCAAGAGGATCACCATGAATTCAAAGCCAGATTGGGCTACATAGTAACCTTGTCTCAAAAAAAGGAAAAAAAAAAAACCCCACCATTACTGAGGCCACGTAACATAGGACAGACAGCCCAGGGAGGGGGAAGAGGTCAAATTTAGGGAAGCCCAAAAGATCTTTCCTAGACCTGGCCTCTTCTGAGTGTCACAGCCTGTGTGACCCAGCAACTCACTTTACTTGTCCTCTATCTTCAGTTTGTGAGTAGAAAGATTAATCCCTCTGATCTGCCTACTCTTTTTTTTTTTTTGGTACCAGGGATCAAACTCGGGTCCTTGGGCTTGCAAGGCAGGCGGCGGAACCACCGAGCTAAATCCCCAGCCCTGATCTGCCTACTCTTTAAAAAAAATCCTGGGGCCAGGGATTTAGCTCAGTGGTTCTGCCGCCTGCCTTGTAACTGCAAGGTCCCAAGTTTGATCCCCGGTACCAAAAAATTAAAATTAAAATTAAAACTTAAAAAAAAAAACCTGTATGGAAACTTGGCTGTACTGTACAAGTCCACAGGTTTCTATGAGAGAGTGGACAAGGTGTACGTAGTCTGGGCCTACTGTTTACCCACTACTTGGTAGATGCCGGGTGCTGGATGCTTTATTTACATGCTTTCATCCCCCACCAGAATCCTTAGTATAATTATTCTTTGCTGTAGTTTTAGTGATGAGAAAACAAGAAATACAGAGGAATCAACTACCTTTCCAAAGTCACCTTACCAGGTCTTCTGGGAGACCAAAGCTAGGCTTCATCTTCAGGCCCACCGGGACATAGCAACTGTAAAATTGATACAACTTTCTTTCTTTCTTTCTTTCTTTTTTTTTTTTTTGATACCGGAGATCGAACTCGTGTCCTTGCGCTTGTGCAGCAGGTGGCAAAACCACTGAGCTAAATCCCTGGCCCATCTATACAACTTTCTACACTTGCATTAGTTTTTCAGGGCAGCCATAACCAAAGGCCATAGACTGGGTGGTTTAAACAGCAGCAATTGATTTCCTCATCTTTCCAGAGGCTGATATCTGAGATCCAGGTGGCAGGAAGGGTAGGGTTTTTCTAGGCTTCTCCTTTGCTTCCCCATGACGCCCTCTGCCTCTTCTCATCAATTTTCCTGTGCACGACCTCCCTCATGTCTTGTGTTCTACTTCTCTTTCTTGGTGGAGCTGTGGGTAGAACCTAGGGCCTCATGCCAACTAAGCACAGGCTCTACTGCTGAGCTATTCCAGCCTTCATCTTGTTTTGTTTTGTTTGTTTGCTTGTTTGTTTTGAGACAGGGTCTCCCTGTGTAGTTCAGGCTGGCCTAGAACTCATTATATATCCCAGATTGGCCTCGAACTCAACGATCCTCCTGCCTCAGCCTCTGGAGTTCTGGGATTACAGACTTGTGCCACCACACCTGGGAGCCCTGTTTTTGGGGTACCTGGGATTGAACTCAGGATCTCGTGCTTGCAAGGCAGGTGCAGCACCACTAAGCTAAATCCCCGGCCCTTGCAGCCTCATTTTAACTTAATGATGTCTTTACAAATATGATGTTCAAATATAGTTACTTTCTGTAGTATTGAGTGGTGTTTTTTTTTTTTGGATACATTTTAGATATACATAATGATAACATTCATCATAGGGAATTTGTACCTGTACCTGATATATCTTGCTTCTTTTTTCCCATTACCCTTCCCACCCTTCAATTCCTCATCCCCTTATTTACAAAAGCTTTGTCTCCATTTATTCCTTTTATTCTCTTCTTTCCTCCTCCCCCCTCCCTCATTCTCCTTCTCATTTGAACATTTTCTTACCATTTCCCAATATCTATTATACATTTTGGTCCTTATTTCTACTTTGGTTTCTTTTCTTTTTTTTTTTTTT
>NW_004624767.1:20923562-20935883 GCF_000247695.1 Heterocephalus glaber | reverse complement strand
TTACCAGGGATTGGACTTGGGACCTTGTGCTTGCAAGGCAGGCAGCGGAACCACTGAGCTAAATCCCCGGCCCCTTGGGGTTGCATCTTGCTTAAGTGTCTTCTCATTTTCTACTTTTCTCTTAATTTAATTCCTGGGTTGATGCTTGAAAATTGCTTATAGCAGGTAGCTTTAGTGCTAGTATTTAGAACCCTTAGGAAATGACTACTTCTCAGAGCTGTCCTCCAGGTATAGCTGGCTTTTGGGTTTTCAGTCTGTTGCAAGATCCTACCTCTTCAATTTATTGGGGTTGAGAAGTTGCTGCCTAATTGGCCTAGCCCCTGGCCTATAGTATTGTTTATCACTCTTAGGCAATCTGTTTTGGCATACCAGGAAGAACAACTGATTAGAACAATTACTTCATCTTGGCTAAAGTAGTACAATCAGCAATAACAATAGCATCAAACACAGCCTAGATACATATTGTGGTAACTATTAATTTGCCAGCTTTAACCATATGAACTGTATTAGTGATTATACAACAAAATCTAAAAGAAACCAGGAAATTGTATACTGTAAATATGCCCTCAGTATGGTGATTTTACCCTCAGGGGAGAGATTTTTGTTTTTCCCTCAGGGGAGAAAATTTAAAAGGGATTGGGGGCGGGAGGGAAATAGAGAAATAGAAGAAGAGGAAGAGATTAGAAGCAAGGCTAGAGGACAAAGGAAGATTACGCAAACTTTGGAAAACTGGTGAAGAAGACAGGAGGGAAAGAGAGAAGGAAGAAATCAGAAGAACAGAACAGAACAACAACAACAAAATACTAGAAACGATGTTCACATTTATATAAAAATAAGAACAAACAAGAAAAAACAAAACAAAAGAAAAAAAGAAGGGAAAAAAATCTCCAGTTCAGGGCATGTCTTTACTGTCACTAGTAGACAGAGCCCAGATTTGTGTTGATTAATCCCAGTAAGCCAGCTGTAGAATTATGGTGGGGTAGTGGATAATCCCAGCAAGCCTGCACTTTTCATTCCACTGAAGTTCAGGCTGCTTTCTGGCAGTGAGGCTGGAACCTGATTTATTCAGCCTACAACACTCCATGTGCCTCCTGACAGCTTGAAATTGACTCCCTGCCAGCCTAAACTCAGCTCCTTGACCTTCTGCCAACTTGAACTTGGTTCCACCTCACTCTGACACTGGGAGCTGCTAGATAGAGCCATCCCGAAGCTGCTCTGAGTTCTGAGCTCATTTGGCCTCTCCAAGACAGCTACCAGGCAATAGTCCTCTCCTGGGAGTGCGTCTCAACCTGAATAACTCAGCAACCACTGCAGTCTGCTGCATCCATTGCTCCCTTCCATTGGCATGTTTCTCCAAGGAGACTTCTGGTGTCATCAGTAGTCACTGTGCATTTGTAGGATCAAGCCACCTCTCCCACACAGTGAGTCAGGGCTCAGGGAGAAAGTGTTACTTGGCATCTCTTTCTTCTGCATTGAGATCTCTCTCTTCACTCTCCTCATGGGCTTCAATTCTTGCTTCAGATCCTTGCTGGGTCCCAGGGACCCATTTCTCTCCTTCTCTTTCACACGTTACCATGTTCCAGCATCTGGACACCAAATCTCACAGAGGCTGTTTCTCTGCTGTTCACCACTCTGCCATCTTCCCAGAAGTCTGGTGCTGAGTGTTGAGACTTCAACATGTGAATTTGAGGCCACACACAGTTTAGCTCATCACAGTCCTTTGTGCTAAAAGATAAATGTACCACTATCAGAAAGGGTCTTATGGGCCAGGGATTTAGCTTGGTGGTTCCGCCACCTGCCTCACAAATGCAAGGTCCAGAGTTCAATCCCCAGTACCAAAAAAAGAGAAAGGCTCCTAATATTTTATTCCCTCAAAGTGTGAATCTTGGATTAATGCCTATAGTTCTCCTTATTCTTCTAAACAATACATAAGTTCTTTTTTTTAACAATACATAAGTTCTTTCAAATATATATCTAATTTGTTTTCTTCCCCTTTGAATTTTTTTTTTTTTGAGACAGGGTCTCACTATGTTGTCCAGGCTGACCCTGAATTCCTCAGGTCAAGTTATCTTCCTGCCTTAATTTCCCAAGTAGCCGGGATCATAGGCACAAACTACAGGACTAAGCTCTCCTTTCAATTTAATTTTAACTTATTCATTCTGACTCTCTTTATTTCCAGAATGTCCTCTTGAACTGTATTTTCAACTGTATCATTAGCCTTTGGCCATTTGTATACTTTGAGTACAAAAGTTTCCCTCCCTGTGATTTCTTGGAATAGCGAGAACATCTTAAAGGTGCACTTGTTTAAAAGAAATCCTGGGGCCGGGAATTTAGCTCAGTGGTTTCGCCACCTGCTGCGCAAGCACAAGGTCTTGAGTTCGATCCCTGGTACCAAAAACCAAAAGAAAAAAAGAAAAGGAAATCCTATAAGGGCCAGGGATTTGGCTCAGTGACACAGCACCTGCCTTGCAAGTGCAAGGTCCTGGTACCAAAAAAACCAAAACAACACAAACAACAAAAGAAATCAACTGTAAAGTTGATATGTTATATTTAGAAATATGAACAATATAAAGAATAGGCCTGGCTGGACATGGTGGCACACCTATAATCCCAGCACTCTGGAGGCTGAAACAAGAGGATCATTGTGAGTTCAAGGCTAGCCACTCTGAACTACACAGCAAGACTCTGTCTCAAAAAAAAAGAAAAAAAAAAAAAAAGAGTAGCCATAGAGGTAGAATGGGAACTTGTTGTGACAAAGGGTTAAAATTTCTCTGTGCACACAATCCTGCTCAGCGCACACAGAGTGTGCCAAAAATAATGTATACCCACTTCAGCAGTTTACCATACTAATAAATGTCTGGAAGCTCATGGCCACCACTTTGGAACTGTGTAATTGTAATGGCACCTCTTGTAATTATGAAGGCCAAAGGTAACTTGTATTAATCTCAAGATGCCCCAATATTTAGTATTAAAATATTTATGCAAGTTTTTCTTTTCCTAATGTATACAGGGAAGTCACACCACACTGCCCTAACACTGATAGAAACAGCACAAGATAAATACAAAAATAAATCAAAGACCTATTCATTCCTCCCAGCAAGTTCCAACCGATCTGGTCTCCGGAGTTGACATGGATAGATATCCTCGTGTGAAACTAAAGGCATCTGGGGGCAGAGTAAATGGCCTCCTCAATCAGCAACTCTAATGATCCACTTCAGACACAGGAACACAGGGTTCCAGAGGAATGAGCAGGAGCCAGGCAACCTAGAAAAAGCACTCCTGAGGTACATAGGCTTGCTGCCTATGACTCATACAAGATACATGGGCTTGCTGCCCAGACTCTTTTTCCACATCCTTGAACCCTGACTGTGTGAGTCATTTGTCTCTTGGAAGTCTGCTTGCTGTCCCTCTTGACAGTATACTCTGATCTGAATAAACTCCTCTTTTCTTGTTCTGATCTTGGTGATTTATTTTTTCTAGGGCCTTTGCATTGAGCTGTATCCCCTGCCCATTTATTGTTGTTGTTTTGTTTTTAAACATTTTCTTTAACTTTTTTTTTTTTTTGTACTGGGGATCGTACTCAGGTCCTTCCGCTTGCAAGGAAGGTGGCAGAACCACTGAGCTAAATCCCCGGCACTCCTGCCCATTTATCCCCTTTCATCCTTTTTTGAGATAGGGTCTAACTAAGTCACTAAATTAATTACCCAGGCTGGGCTTGAGTCTGGGATTTCTTGCATCAGTCTCCCAGAATGCTGGGATTACAGGCCTTCACCATGTCTTTTTTTTTTTTTTGGTACTGGGGATTGAACTCGGGTCCTTGCGCTAAATCCCTTGAGCTAAATCCCTGGGTTTTTTTTTTGAGACAGGATCTTGCTATGTAGCTCAGGGTGGCCTTGAAGTCATGGCATTCCTCCTGCCTCAGCCTCCTGAGTGCTAGGATTCCAGATGTATGCTCCAGGCCTGGGTAGGAAACTAGCATCTGGATAACTTTAAAACAGTCACCAAGGTGCTAGATGTGGTGGTGCATGCCTGTAATCCTAGCACTTGGGAGAGTGAGGCAGAGGGATCTCTGTGAGTTTGAGGTCAGCCTGAGCTGCATAGTGAGTTCAGGGCCAGCCTGCACTACATAGCAAGAGCCTGGCTCCAAAAACCAACCAACCAACCAACCAACCAACCAACCAAAAAACCTCCAAGGAACTTCTTAGCAAGCATTTCTTGTTCATTGTGTATGATGCAAACCACTGAATCCAAGAGATGTGAGACGGAAGCAGAGCCTCAGGACAGAGACTTATGAAGAAGTCTTGGGCTCAGCTGCACCTGAGGACAGAGGCCACATTGGGGTTTTTCGGTTACATCCTATATATGTGTCTTTTGCCCAGGTCCTTTCAGGGTGGAGTGAGGGGTTCACGTGAAACCTAAGAAGCTCTAGTAGATCTACACTAGACCTAGTTAGTGCACATGGCTGACATTGTTTCCTTTTTTTTTTTTCATTTCTACCAACTCAGTTATTTCCTTTTTATTAATTTTTATTAGTACATATTTGCAGTACATAATAATCACACTCATTATGGGAAAGCTGACATTTCTAGCTGACTTTAAGAAAGGAAATAAAGGAGTTTAGTCACGTCTTTCTGTTTGCTTTGCTTGTGTTGGGGCTGGTACCCAGAACCTCATGCATGACCTCCAAACCTATGCAACCAGGTATATCCTCAGCCCTGGGCCTGTCTTACTAGGGGATAAGAAAAAACAGACCTGAAAGGGTTTCCTGGAAGACCTGATATGATGGGGAGGCCACAGCCTGTTCCTGATCTTGTTCCTTCGTTTGCTTTATGGGGAGGAGAAGAGCAGAAAATATGAAGGAAGGACCCTTGAGGTTCCCAAGAGAGGTTCTTTGGGGAGAAAGTTCCTGAGGGTGCTTGAAGTCTCTTGAGGCTTGGAAATTGGTTGGGCAACTATTGGGCAGGAGAGACTCAAAGACTAACCCATCTGATCTCATGAGGCTATGAACCGCTCCAAAGGGAGGCCACCACTGCAGGACTGAATGATGCACCTGACTTCTGAGCTTCAGCTCTCAAGGGACTGGGGGGCTTGTAGAGTGCCCAGAGTTCTTGGGGCAGCTGGTCCTGCCCCTATCAGCCCATCACCAACCAATGTGTCGGAGTCTTCTCATCCTAGACTCTCCCAAGTTCAAGGTCCTTTTTCCCAGAAGAAAGAAAGCGCTTCTCAGATTGCAGAAGAGCTGTGAGAATGCCAGAGCAGAGAGGCCGGACGACATCAGCCTTGGCTCAAAAAGCCATACCATCTGAGGCCATAGTACAGCACTGAGGAAGCCCTAGTGGTTTGATCAAGCTACAGGTGGCCTTGAGGCTTTTTATATCAGCTTAGTGTTCCTTGGGCAAGAACTCAGAGCCTGGCCTTAGAGGACAGGGTGGAGACTGATGCCCTCTTCCTTTCTGGCTGGCCAGAACTCTGCCCTCTTCATGTTCATGCCACATTCTGCAAGAAGCCCTATCTTGACCGTCTCCTAGCAGAAAGAATCTGGGTAAACTGGACAGGAAGAGAACCTGCCCTAGGTACTTGCTGGAGGCCTGCTCCTCCCTTAGGCTTTCTTTGAATCCAGCTGTACAAAAAGCATCTTTGGGAGCCCAGTGCTCTGTGATGGCTGAGACCAGCTCCAGATCCCTCAGGATCATGATATGATAAGAGCGAGTGATAACAGCATAGCTGGGACCTTGAGTCAGACTCCTCAGGGTTTGAATCCAATTCTGGCTCTAGCTACCTGTGTGACTTTGGGCAGGTCACAACTCTTCTGAACCTCATTTATCTATCTAATCTGTAGTAATACCTCAGAGTGTTATCCTGAGGCTCTAGTGAGAGTGGGAGGACAAAACAAACCTTACAGGTGATTCTCATCAAAAGATTCTTTTTATCTTTTCCTTGATTGGCAGGATTCAAGTCATTGACTAATATACACTGGGAAAACAATGTTTTTTGTCATATTCTGAAGTTTAAAACTTAATATACAGGGACCTTACCTGGGATGATGAGGTGTTAGAGGACACAAAAGATATTTAGAAGGGCCGGGGATTTAGCTTGGTGGTTCTGCCGAATACCTCACAAGTTCGATCCCAGGTACCAAAAAAAAAAAAAAAAAAAGATATTTAGAAGCCCAGTGTGATGGTCCGCATGCTTGTAACCCCAGCACTCAAGAGGCTGAGGCAGGAGGATGCCCAGGAATTTGAGACCAGCTTGGGCTACATAGCTAGTTCAAGGCCAGTATGAACTACATAGCATCGGGCCGGGGAATTTAGCTCAGTGATGCTGCCGTCTACCTCACAAGGGCAAGGTCCCGAGTTCAATCCTGGGTACCAAAAAACAAAAAAAGAAAAGAAAAGAAAAAAAGAAATTACATAACAAGACCTTGTATCAAAAAAACAGACAGACAAACAAAAGAAGATATTTGGCGCTGTCAAGGTGGCCCTCTCAGTACATTCCTTGAGCCTGCTGTGGGCTTACTCATCAATATAGAGATGGGCAGGCATAGATGATCTTGGTGGAATGTTACAAAAGGATGCAGCAAGGGCCTAGAGGAGGGCTGAGTACCTAGATTCTGACTGAGGGCTTCACAGAGGAGGTGAAGATGGAGCCAAGCCCTGAAGGATGAGTAGGTGTTCCTGAGACGGGGAAGGACTTGTGAGGTAAAAGGAACATCCTGACATGGAGGTGGGATGGGGATAGTGTAGAGCCAGTGAGCAGTTTGGTCTGGCTGGGCTTTTGCTAGATGAGAATTTTGTTCTTTAAAAAAAGGACAAAAACTTACCTTAATTTATTATCATTCAAAGGGGAATTCAAAGACCCAATTCAAAAATGGGCATCTGAAAAGAAAATACATTTCTCAGACAAAGAAGAAAAAGCAGCAAATAAATATATGAAAAAATGTTCAATATCACTGGTCATCTGAGAGATGCAGATGAAAACAACACTGAGATTCCACCTCACCCCACAAAGATTGGCTGCTATCAAGAAATCAACAAATAACAAATGCTGGTGGGGGTGTGGAGAGAAAGGAATCCTTCTCCATTGTTGGTGGGAATGTAGATTGGTGCAACCACTGTGAAAATCAGTATGGCGATACCTCAAAGAACTAAAACTGGAGGTTCCATTTGACCCAGCTATTCCCCTTCTTGGTATCTTCCCAAAAGAATTAAGAGCATCATACCATAGTGATATAGCACACTTATGTTTATAGTGGTGAAGTTTGCAAAGCTAAATCTTGGAAACAGTCCAAATGCCCATCAACCAATGAATGGATAAAGAAGATGTGGGGTGTTTTTTTATATATATATACAATGGAGTATTACTGTGCTGTAAAGAAGAATGACCTTGGCTGCCGCCCACCCGCTGCCTGCATCTCGAGAGCCCCGGTTTTGACAGACTTCACCAAAATGCCATCCCAAATGGAACACGCCATGGAAATCATGATGTTTACATTTCATAAATTTGCCAGCGACATAGGCTACTTAACAAAGGAGGACCTGTGAGTACTCATGGAAAAGGAGTTCCCTGGGTTTTTGGAAAATCAAAAAGATCCTCTGGTTGTGGACAAAATCATGAAGGACCTGGACCAGTGCCGAGACGGCCCTCTCATTCTGAAGACAGCGGGAAGCCATGAAAAATGGCGAGATGACCATGTCTGTGTTTTGTCAAGAAGACACCATGGTGGTACACCACGTACACCTGTAATCCCAGCACTTGTAAGGCTGAGGCAGGAGGATTGCTGCAAGTTTGAGGCTAGCCTGGGCTACATAGTGAGTTCAAGGCCAGCTTGAACTATATAGTGAGACCCAGTCTCAAGGAGAAGACAAAGAAGAAAATGAAGATGAAGAAGGAGAAGGAAAAGGAGAGGAAGAGGAAGAGGAAGGAGAAGAAGAGGAAGGGGAAAGGGAAGGAGGAGGAGGAAGAGAAAGAGAAGGAGAAGAGGAAGAAGAAGAGAGAAGAAGGAGAAGGAGAAGGAGAAGGAGAAGGCACTGGCACCGCTGTTGTTAGCTCTGGACCCTCATACCATCCTCCTGGACTGTGGCCACCATGCTTCTCTAGTTCCCTCTGATCCGATCTCCATCAACAATCAGATGAATTAAAAAAGAACAAGAAAGAAAAAACTGACCATTTTATCCCCTGATTAAAATCACCTAATGTAGGGCCGGGGATTTAGCTCAGTGGTTTTGCCACCTGCTGCCCAAGTGCAAGGACCAGAGTTTGATCCCCCATACCAAAAAATCCCCCCAAAATCACCTAATGTATGCATTTAATAAATGCTCCCTGGATAAAAGAAAAAAAAATAAATAAACCTGGCTTGGCTGTGACAGGCAGGAAATGTGAATCCAGACCTGCTTCTCTTATCTCCTCCTGTAGCAGGCCCGGCTGTCCTGAGCCTCCCCCACCCCACACCGGGCCAAATGTGCTGATCTGGCTCCCCAGGACTCAGGCCCCGTCCTGGAGCAGGCGTGATCCCCACTCTGCCCCGCTGCACCACCACACTCGCTCCTTAGAGGGCAGTGCGCACTCCCTAAAGGAGCCCCTAAACCAGAGCTGGGCAGCACCTGAAACTCCCAGTGTTCTGGCTTCTTGTTTTGTTTTGTTTCCTTTTGTTTTTGACTATGCTGGCCTTGAACTCCTTATACAGTCCAGGCTGGATTTGAACTCCTGATCCTCCGCCTCTGCCTCCAGAGACCTGGGATTACAGGTGTGTGCCACCATGCCCCATTTATCCCAGCTCCTAGATATTTATTTGCCAATTTAGGAGATGGGTGAAGGACAGAATATGCCACCAGCTCTCACAAGTGGCTGGTGGTGACAGCAGAGAGCTGGACTGCTGGCCTGGCAGGGGTGGGGATACCACAGCACCAGTCCCAGCAACTCCTGCATGGGCATGCTGCCAGTCCTGGAAAGCTGGGAAGACTTTGCAGGGCACCGATCTCCCCTCAGGGCAGCACAGAGGGCTTCCTCCGTGACCCTCACCCTGAGGGACAGCCAAGGTCACAGCCTGAACCCTGCCACAGGCTTGCTAGAACCTGGCTTGCCGTGAGGCTCAGGCCAGGGCACCGGCCTTGCAGGCCTCTCTCTGGTTCTCAGTCTCATCCTCTGCTGTTTAGAAAGACAATCCGACTTCCAGCCAAGTGTCCTGCTACGATGTCCTGTCCAACTTCTCCACCAGTTCATCTTTCCTTCCAGAGCTCATTAAAGTGCCCCTCCTGTCACAAGCCACCTCAGCTCGTGACTACCTACCTCCCTGATGCCGGTTCCCAGCTCACTGGGTGCCTCAGTCATGACGCTTTCCAAACTCCCTGACGCATTGGAGCTATTTATAGACATGCTTGTCTCCCTGCGGGGAAGCAGATGTCAACCCCAAGCAGCTTCCAGAAATAGGCTCAAGAAAGTAGAGAAGGGCTGGAGAAAAACAGTGCTGTTGCTTGGGGAGTGTGTGTGTGTGTGTGTGTGTGTGTGTGTGCGTGTGTGTGTGAGACTGTTCATAAAAATTTACCAGTGTTACAAGGTTATAAATATAAGACTATTTAAAACAACATTCCATTTTATTTTATTTATTTATTATTTTGGTGTGTTTTTTTGTTGTTGGGTTTTTTTGGTACCGGGGATCAAACTCAGGTCCTTGCGCTTTCGCAGCAGGCGGCAAAACCACTAAATCCCCAGCCCTATTTTGGTTTTTTGAGACAAGGTCTCACTGTGTAGTTCAGGCTGGCCTAGAACTCACAGTGCTTTTCCTACCTCAGCCTCCCAAGTGCTGGGATTACAGGGATGCACCACCATGCCCAGCTCTCCAACCCTTTTTTTTTTTTTTTGGTACCAGGGATCGAACTCTGGACCTTGTGCTTTTGAGGCAGGCAGCAGAATCACTGAGCTAAATCCCGGGCCCCTCCAACCCTTTTTTGCATAGAAAAAAAAAAGGAGGCTATAAAACAATTACCTCCAGTATCTTTTATAAAAGAAAAATCCTTTAATCACTATAATGATAATATATTTCTATTATGTATATACTTATGTTTGACTGGGTTATGCATGTGTGTAAACATATGCATGTTATATGTATACAGTATGTATATACACATACATACACAAGCATTTTGTTTTGGTGGTGCTGGGGATTGAACCCTGGACAGTCACACTGAGCTATACCCCCAACCCTTTAAAAAATTTTTCTCATTCCGCCTGCCTTGCAAGTGCAAGGTCCCAAGTTCAATCCCCAGTACCAAAAAAAATTTTTTTTTTTTTTCATTTTGAGACAGGGTCTCTCTGAGTCACTAAGCTGCCAAGGCTGGGTGTGAACTTGAGATCCTCCTGCCTCAGACTTCCAGAGTGCTGGGATTACAGGTGTGCACCACCATACCTGGCTCTGTTATTTAATATATCGATGTATGTGTGTGTGTGCATGTGTGTATGCTTCATTTATGTCTGTGTATCAAGCTAACAGTAGTCAACTTGAAGATGGAAGGTTATATAGTTGGAGGGACTTTCATCATTTAAATTTTTTTTTTTGTATCAGGGATTGAATTCAGGACCTTGCGCTTGCAAGGCAGGTGTGGTTCATCATTTGAATTTGACAGGAAAGTGTCTGTGCTCCTAGGTATTTCTAAATAAATAAGGCGACAACCAGCTATTCCCCTTCATACTACAGCATCATACTACAGTGATATATGAACACTCATGTTTATAGCAGCACAGTTTGTAATATCTGAATTTTGGAAAAGCCCAAATGCCTATCAATGAATGAATGGATAAAGAAGATGTGGAGTTTTTATACAATGGAGTACTACTCTGACATGAAGAATAAGCTTGAGATACTTCTAACTAAATGGTTGCATCTTGAAACCATACTCTGAAGTGAAATAAATTGGGCACACATGTTTAAATATCGCATTGTTTCTCTGATGTGAGAAACCAAAAGTGTAAATAAGGACCAAAATGTATAATAGGCTGGGCCTGGTGGCGCACACCTGTAATCCTAGTACGCAGGGGGCTGAGACCAGAAGATTACCAAGAGTTCAAGGCCAGCCTGGACTACATAGTGAACCCTGTCTCAAAACAAAACAAAACAAAAACAAAGATTGCTGAGTTATATGCATGAGCAGCTACTGTCCTTCAGAGTAGTGAGCTCATGGCCCTGGGTCATCTTTTCTACCTGGCTGAAGCTGTTCATATCCACCACCCCACTTACCACAGAGCTGGCCCCCTTCTGCCTTCCTTAGGGTCCAAAGACTCTATTTGGCACTCTTTTGGGGGCTGGCAATAATTCTTTGGCTTTATTTTCAAACTTTGGATATTTTTTACTTGATAGAGAAGGATTTCAGCCCTCTCAGAAGCTTCTCTCCCCTCTCAATGATTCCCAACAACCTGAGCTACTGGGAACAAAAAGGAGCTGGGAGCTGGAGCCAGGAGCTCTCCTTGCTGAGGTGGGAATGGGGCGTGGCCAGTGGCTCCAGGCTGGGCTGGGTGAGGCTGATACACCTGGAGTCTTGGGGAAGTGGAGCTTGCCTGGTGCGCGGGCACACACACAACACACACTCTCCTTAGAATTCATTCTTTGATTTTGGGGGACACGAACTCAGTGTATCGGACACCTAGCAGGTTGGAAGTTACATTTATTTTCCCTATATTGCTGAAATTACAGGTGTGTGATACCCATCCCCCCTTATGTCTACCATTTATACAAAGGAGTGAAGTCACTCTATCAGTATAAGTTGACATGGCAGTAGACAGCTAATAATCACGTGGAGAAAATTCAGGCAGGCTTAAAAGAGGAGAGAAAACAGGCCAGGTCCAAAATTGTGCCTCAGTTTGGCTTTGGGCCTCGTGAGAGCCAAAGACAAAGCAGACAGAACCAGCTGCATGATTCTTCTTGACTCTGAGGAAAAGCATCCCAGTTCCTCAGGCAGAGGAAGTTGCTGGCTGTTCAGTATAAGGCATTTCTCACACCTATCATGGAAAGATGTGGCAGCTGTCCATAGCTGATGGCAGCTTTTCCTAACTAAATGCCAGTTCCAGAGCTGAGCAGCGTCAACAGGAAGCAGGGCGTGACTCAGCTCCGAAGCTCTGAGGGCAGGGAGGGTGCTTTCTGGGGCTCTAGCTGGTCCCAGGGAGGAGGCCTGGAGTTGAAGAGGAATGGACGACTGAATGCCGACAGAGGGTGTGGCCCCATCATTTTGGTTTACATAGCTAGATTTTGTTTTTGTTTTTCAGTGTTTAGGGAGGGGATCTCTCTCTCTCTCTCTCTCTCTCTCTCTCTCTCTCTCTCTCTCTCTCTCTCTC